>CATOZT010000284.1:0-55909 GCA_954870665.1 Stratiomys singularior
ATTGATAATTGGTGATTGATGATTGATGATTGATGGTTGATGATTGATGATTGATGATTGATGATTGATGATTGATGATTGATGATTGATGATTGATGATTGATTATTGATGATTGATGATTGATATTTGATGATTGATGATTGATGATTGATAATTGGTTTTGATGATTGATGATTGATGGTTGATGATTGATGATTGATGATTGATGATTGATGATTGATGATTGATGATTGATAATTGATGATTGATGATTGATATTTGATGATTGATGATTGATGATTGATGATTTATGATTCATGAATGATTATTGATGATTGATGGTTGATTATTAATGATTGATGATTGATGATTGAGATTTGATCATTGATTATTGATTATTTATGATTCTTATGTGATGACTGATAATTGACTATTGATGATTGATGATTGATTATTGACGATTGATGATTGATTATTGATGATTGATGATTGATGATTGATGATTGATGATTGATGATTGATGATTGATGATTGATGGTTGATGATTGATGATTGATGATTGATGATTGATGATTGATGATTGATGATTGATGATTGATGATTGATAATTGATGATTGATGATTGATATTTGATGATTGATGATTGATGTTTGATGATTGATGAGTGATGATTGATGATTGATGATTGATGATTGATTATTAATGATTGATGGTTGATGATTGATGATTGATAATTGATCATTGATGATTGATGATTGATGATTGATAATTGGTGATTGATGATTGATGATTTATGGTTGATGATTGATGATTGATGATTGATGATTGATGATTGATAATTGATGATTGATGATTGATATTTGATGATTGATGATTGATGATTGATGATTGATGATTGATTGATGATTGATGATTGATGATTGATGATTGATGAATGATGATTGATGATTGATGATTGATGATTGATGATTGATTATTAATGATTGATGGTTGATGATTGATAATTGATCATTGATTATTGACGATTGATGATTTATGATTCTTATGTGATGACTGATGATTGACTATTGATGATTGATAATTTATGATTGATGATTGATGATTGATGATTGATGATTGATGATTGATGATTGATGATTGATGATTGATGATTGATAATTGATGATTGATGATTGAGTATTAATGATTGATGAGTGATGATTGATAATTGATCATTGATTATTGATGAGTGATGATTTATGATTCTTATGTGATGACTGATGATTGATATTGGATGATTGATGATTGATGATTAATGATTGATGATTGATGATTGATGATTGATGATTGATGATTGATGATTGATGATTGATGATTGATGATTGATGATTGATGATTGATGATTGATGATTGATGATTGATGATTGATGATTGATGATTGATGATTGATGATTGATGATTGATGATTGATGATTGATGATTGATGATTGATGATTGATGATTGATAATTGATGATTGATGATTGATGATTGATATTTGATCATTGATTATTGATGATTTATGATTCTTATGTGATGACTGATAATTGACTATTGATGATTGATGATTGATTATTGACGATTGATGATTGATTATTGATGATTGACGATTGATGATTGATGATTGATGATTGATGATTGATGATTCATGATTGATAATTGGTGATTGATGATTGATGATTGATGGTTGATGATTGATGATTGATGATTGATGATTGATGATTGATGATTGATATTTGATGATTGATGATTGATAACTGACGATTGATGAATGATGATTGATGATTGATGATTGATGATTGATTATTAATGATTGATGATTGATGATTGATGATTGATCATTGATTATTGATGATTGATGATTTATGATTCTTATGTGATGACTGATGATTGATATTGGATGATTGATGACTAATGATTGATGATTGATGATTGATGATTGATGATTGATGATTGATGATTGATGATTAATGATTGATGATTGATGATTGATGATTGATGATTGATGATTGATGATTGATGATTGATGATTGATGATTGATGATTGATGATTGATGATTGATATTTGATCATTGATTATTGATGATTTATGATTCTTATGTGATGACTGATAATCGACTATTGATGATTGATGATTGATTATTGACGATTGATGATTGATTATTGATGATTGATGATTGATGATTGATGATTGATGATTGATGATTGATAATTGGTGATTGATGATTGATGATTGATGGTTGATGATTGATGATTGATGATTGATGATTGATGATTGATGATTGATGATTGATATTTGATGATTGATGATTGATGATTGATAATTGGTGATTGATGATTGATGATTGATGGTTGTTGATTGATGATTGATGATTGATGATTGATAATTGATGATTGATGATTGATATGTGATGATTGATGATTGATGATTGATGATTGATGATTGATGATTGATGATTGATGATTGATGAATGATGATTGATGATTGATGATTGATGCTTGATTATTAATGATTGATGATTGATGATTGATATTTGATCATTGATTATTGATGATTTATGATTCTTATGTGATGACTGATAATTGACTATTGATGATTGATGATTGATTATTGACGATTGATGATTGATTATTGATGATTGATGATTGATAATTGATGATTGATGATTGATGATTGATAATTGATGATTGATGATTGATGATTGATGATTGATGATTGATGATTGATGATTGATGATTGATGATTGATTATTGATGATTGTTGATTGATGAATGATGATTGATGATTGATGATTGATGATTGATGATTGATGATTGATGATTGATGATTGATGATTGATAATTGATATTTGATCATTGATTACTGATGATTTATGATTCTTATGTGATGACTGATAATTGACTATTGATGATTGATGATTGATTATTGACGATTGATGATTGATTATTGATGATTGATGATTGATGATTGATGATTGATGATTGATGATTGATGATTGATGGTTGATGATTGATTATTGATGATTGATGATTGATGATTGATGATTGATATTTGATGATTGATGATTGATGATTGATGAATGATGATTGATGATTGATGATTGATGATTGATTATTAATGATTGATGATTGATGATTGATAATTGATGATTGATGATTGATGATTGATGATTGATAATTGGTGATTGATGATTGATGATTGATGGTTGATGATTGATGATTGATGATTGATGATTGATGATTGATGATTGATGATTGATGATTGATGATTGATGATTGATGATTGATAATTGATGATTGATGATTGATATTTGATGATTGATGATTGATGATTGATGATTGATGATTGATGAATGATGATTGATGATTGATGATAGATGATTGATTATTAATGATTGATGATTGATAATTGATCATTGATTATTGATGATTGATGATTTATGGTTCTTATGTGATGACTGATGATTGATATTGGATGATTGATGATTGATGATTAATGATTGATGATTGATGATTGATGATTGATGATTGATGATTGATGATTGATGATTGATGATTGATGATTGATGATTGATATTTGATCATTGATGATTGATGATTTATGATTCTTTTGTGATGACTGATAATTGACTATTGATGATTGATGATTGATTATTGACGATTGATGATTGATTATTGATGATTGATGATTGATGATTGATGATTGATAATTGGTGATTGATGATTGATGATTGATGGTTGATGATTGATGATTGATGATTGATGATTGATGATTGATGATTGATGATTGATGATTGATGATTGATGATTGATGATTGATGATTGATGATTGATGATTGATGATTGATGATTGATGATTGATGATTGATATTTGATGATTGATGATTGATGATTGATAATTGGTGATTGATGAGTGATGATTGACGGTTGTTGATTGATGATTGATGATTGATGATTGATGATTGATGATTGATGATTGATAATTGATGATTGATGATTGATATTTGATGATTGATAATTGATGATTGATGATTGATGATTGATGATTGATGATTGATGATTGATGATTGATGAATGATGATTGATGATTGATGATTGATGATTGATTATTAATGATTGATGATTGATATTTGATCATTGATTATTGATGATTTATGATTCTTATGTGATGACTGATAATTGACTATTGATGATTGATGATTGATTATTGACGATTGATGATTGATTATTGATGATTGATGATTGATGATTGATGATTGATGATTGATGATTGATGATTGATGATTGATGATCGATAATTGATGATTGATGATTGATGATTGATGATTGATTATTGATGATTGATTTTCGATGATTGATGATTGATGATTGATGATTGATGAATGATGATTGATGATTGATGATTGATGATTGATGATTGATAATTAATGATTGATGATTGATGATTGATGATTGATGATTGATGATTGATGATTGATGATTGATGATTGATGATTGATGATTGATGAATGATGATTAATGATTGATGATTGATGATTGATTATTAATGATTGACGATTGACGATTGATAATTGATCATTGATTATTGATGATTGATGATTTATGATTCTTATGTGATGACTGATGATTGACTATTGATGATTGATGATTGATAATTGATATTTGATGATTGATGATTGATGATTGATGATTGATGATTGATGATTGATGAATGATGATTGATGATTGATGATTGATGATTGATTATTAATGATTGATGATTGATGATTGATAATTGATCATTGATGATTGATGATTGATGATTGATAATTGGTGATTGATGATTGATGATTGATGATTGATGATTGGTGATTGATGATTGATGATTGATGATTGATGATTGATGATTGATAATTGATGATTGATGATTGATATTTGATGATTGATGATTGATGATTGATGATTGATGATTGATGAATGATGATTGATGATTGATGATTGATGATTGATGATTGATTATTAATGATTGATGATTGATGAATGATAATTGATCATTGATTATTGATGATTGATGATTTATGATACACATGTGACGACTGATGATTGATATTGGATGATTGATGATTGATGATTAATGATTGATGATTGATGATTGATGATTGATGATTGATGATTGATGATTGATGATTGATGATTGATGATTGATGATTGATGATTGATGATTGATGATTGATGATTGATGATTGATGATTGATGATTGATGATTGATGATTGATATTTGATCATTGATTATTAATGATTTATGATTCTTATGTGATGACTGATAATTGACTATTGATGATTGATGATTGATTATTGACGATTGATGATTGGTGATTGATGATTGATGATTGATGATTGATGATTGATAATTGGTGATTGATGATTGATGATTGATGGTTGATGATTGATGATTGATGATTGATGATTGATGATTGAAGATTGATGATTCATATTTGATGATTGATGATTGATGATTGATGATTGATAATTGGTGATTGATGATTGATGATTGATGGTTGTTGATTGATGATTGATGATTAATGATTGATGATTGATGAATGATAATTGATGATTGATGATTGATATTTGATGATTGATGATTGATGATTGATGATTGATGATTGATGAATGATGATTGATGATTGATGATTGATGATTCGTGATTGATGATTGATGATTGATGATTGATTATTAATGATTGATGATTGATGATTGATATTTGATCATTGATTATTGATGATTTATGATTCTTATGTGATGACTGATAATTGACTATTGATGATTGATGATTGATTATTGACGATTGATGATTGATTATTGATGATTGATGATTGATGATTGATGATTGATAATTGATGATTGGTGATTGATGATTGATGATTGATGATTGATGATTGATGATTGATGATTGATGATTGATGATTGATGATTGATGATTGATGATTGATTATTAATGATTGATGATTGATGATTGATGATTGATGATTGATGATTGATGATTGATGATTGATGATTGATGAATGATGATTGATGAATGATGATTGATGATTGATGATTGATTATTAATGATTGATGGTTGATGATTGATGATTGATGATTGATGATTGATGATTGATGATTGATGAATGATGATTGATGATTGATGATTGATTATTAATGATTGATGATTGATGATTGATAATTGATCATTGATTATTGATGATTGATGATTTATGATTCTTATGTGATGACTGATGATTGATATTGGATGATTGATGATTGATGATTAATGATTGATGATTGATGATTGATGATTGATGATTGATGATTGATGATTGATGATTGATGATTGATATTTGATCATTGATTATTGATGATTTATGATTCTTATGTGATGACTAATAATTGTCTATTGATGATTGATGATTGATTATTGACGATTGATGATTGATTATTGATGATTGATGATTGATGATTGATGATTGATTATTGATGATTGATGATTGATGATTGCTAATTGGTGATTGATGATTGATGATTGATGGTTGATGATTGATGATTGATGATTGATGATTGATGATTGATGATTGATGATTGATGATTGATGATTGATGATTGATGATTGATGATTGATGATTGATTATTGATGATTGATGATTAATATGTGATGATTGATAATTGATGATTGATGATTGATAATTGGTGATTGATGATTGATGATTGATGGTTTATGATTGATGATTGATGATTGATGATTGATGATTGATGATTGATAATCGATGATTGATGATTGATATTTGATGATTGATGATTGATGATTGATGATTGATGATTGATGAATGATGATTGATGAGTGATGATTGATGATTGATGATTGATTATTAATGATTGATGATTGATATTTGATCATTGATTATTGATGATTTATGATTCTTATGTGATGACTGATAATTGACTATTGATGATTGATGATTGATTATTGACGATTGATGATTGATTATTGACGAATGATGATTGATGATTGATGATTGATGATTGATGATTGATGATTGATAATTGGTGATTGTGGATTGATGATTGATGGTTGATGATTGATGATTGATGATTGATGATTGATGATTGATAATTGATGATTGATGATTGATATTTGATGACTGATGATTGATGATTGATGATTGATGATTGATGAATGATGATTGATGATTGATGATTGATATTTGATGACTGATGATTGATGATTGATGATTGATGATTGATGATTGATGATTGATGATTGATGAATGATGATTGATGATTGATGATTGATGATTGATTATTAATGACTGATGATTGATGATTGATGATTGATAATTGATCATTGATGATTGATGATTGATGATTGATAATTGGTGATTGATGATTGATGATTGATGATTGATGATTGATGATTGATGATTGATGATTGATAATTGGTGATTGATGATTGATGATTGATGATTGATGGTTGATGATTGATGATTGATGATTGATAATTGATGATTGATGATTGATATTTGATGACTGATGATTGATGATTGATGATTGATGAATGATGATTGATGATTGATGATTGATATTTGATGACTGATGATTGATGATTGATGATTGATGATTGATGATTGATGAATGATGATTGATGATTGATGATTGATGATTGATGATTGATTATTAATGACTGATGATTGATGATTGATAATTGATCATTGATGATTGATGATTGATGATTGATAATTGGTGATTGATGATTGATGATTGATGGTTGATGATTGATGATTGATGATTGATGATTGATGACTGATGATTGATGATTGATGGTTGATGATTGATGATTGATGATTGATGATTGATGATTGATGACTGATATTTGATGATTGATGATTGATGATTGATAATTGGTGATTGATGATTGATGATTGATGGTTGTTGATTGATGATTGATGATTGATGATTGATGATTGATGGTTGATGATTGATGATTGATGATTGATGATTGATGATTGATGATTGATGATTGATAATTGGTGATTGATGATTGGTGATTGATGGTTGATGATTGATGATTGATGATTGATCATTGATGATTGATCATTGATAATTGGTGATTGATGATTGATAATTGATGGTTGATGATTGATGATTGATGATTGATGATTGATGATTGATGATTGATGATTGATGATTGATAATTGATAATTGAGGATTGATGTTTGATGACTGATGATTGATGATTGATGATTGATGATTGATGATTGATGATTGATGAATGATGATTGATGATTGATGATTGATGATTGATTATTAATGACTGATGATTGATGATTGATGATTGATGATTGATAATTGATAATTGATGATTGATGATTGATGATTGATAATTGGTGATTGATGATTGATGATTGATGGTTGATGATTGATGATTGATGATTGATGATTGATGGTTGATGATTGATGATTGATGATTGATGATTGATGATTGATGATTGATGATTGATGATTGATATTTGATGATTGATGATTGATGATTGATGATTGATAATTGGTAATTGATGATTGATGATTGATGGTTGTTGATTGATGATTGATGATTGATGATTGATAATTGATGATTGATGATTGATATTTGATGATTGATGATTGATGATTGATGATTGGTGATTGATGATTGATGAATGATGATTGATGATTGATGATTGATGATTGATTATTAATGATTGATGATTGATATTTGATCATTGATTATTGATGATTTATGATTCTTATGTGATGACTGATAATTGACTATTGATGATTGATGATTGATTATTGACGATTGATGATTGATTATTGATGATTGATGATTGATGATTGATGATTGATGATGGATAATTGATGATTGATGATTGATGATTGATGATTGATGATTGATGATTGATGATTGATGATTGATGATTGATGATTGATGATTGATGATTGATGATTGATGATTGATGATTGATGATTGATGATTGATGATTGATGAATGATGATTGATGATTGATGATTGATGATTGATTATTAATGATTGATGGTTGATGATTGATGATTGATGATTGATGATTGATGATTGATGAATGATGATTGATGATTGATGATTGATTTTTAATGATTGATGATTGATGATTGATAATTGATCATTGATTATTGATGATTGATGATTTATGATTCTTATGTGATGACTGATGATTGATATTGGATGATTGATGATTGATGATTAATGATTGATGATTGATGATTGATGATTGATGATTGATGATTGATGATTGATGATTGATGATTGATGATTGATGATTGATATTTGATCATTGATTATTGATGATTTATGATTCTTATGTGATGACTGATAATTGTCTATTGATGATTGATGATTCATTATTGACGATTGATGATTGATTATTGATGATTGATGATTGATGATTGATGATTGATTATTGATGATTGATGATTGATGATTGCTAATTGGTGATTGATGATTGATGATTGATGGTTGATGATTGATGATTAATGATTGATGATTGATGATTGATGATTGATGATTGATGATTGATGATTGATGATTGATGATTGATGATTGATTATTGATGATTAATGATTAATATTTGATGATTGATAATTGATGATTGATGATTGATAATTGGTGATTGATGATTGATGATTGATGGTTGATGATTGATTATTGATGATTGATGATTGATGATTGATGATTGATGAATGATGATTGATGATTGATGATTGATGATTGATTATTAATGACTGATGATTGATGATTGATGATTGATAATTGATCATTGATGATTGATGATTGATGATTGATAATTGGTGATTGATGATTGATGATTGATGGTTGATGATTGATGATTGATGATTGATGATTGATGATTGATGATTGATGGTTGATGATTGATGATTGATGATTGATGATTGATGATTGATGATTGATGACTGACATTTGATGATTGATGATTGATGATTGATAATTGGTGATTGATGATTGATGATTGATGGTTGTTGATTGATGATTGATGATTGATGATTGATGATTGATGGTTGATGATTGATGATTGATGATTGATGATTGATGATTGATGATTGATGATTGATGATTGATGATTGATAATTGGTGATTGATGATTGATGATTGATGGTTGATGATTGATGATTGATGATTGATCATTGATGATTGATCATTGATAATTGGTGATTGATCATTGATGATTGATGGTTGATGATTGATGATTGATGATTGTTGATTGATGATTGATGATTGATGATTGATAATTGATAATTGAGGATTGATGTTTGATGACTGATGATTGATGATTGATGATTGATGATTGATGATTGATGATTGATGATTGATGATTGATGATTGATTATTAATGACTGATGATTGATGATTGATGATTGATAATTGATGATTGATGATTGATGATTGATGATTGATAATTGGTGATTGATGATTGATGATTGATGGTTGATGATTGATGATTGATGATTGATGATTGATGGTTGATGATTGATGATTGATGATTGATGATTGATGATTGATGATTGATGATTGATATTTGATGATTGATGATTGATGATTGATGATTGATAATTGGTAATTGATGATTGATGGTTGTTGATTGATGATTGATGATTGATGATTGATGATTGATAATTGATGATTGATGATTGATATTTGATGATTGATGATTGATGATTGATGATTGATGATTGGTGATTGATGATTGATGAATGATGATTGATGATTGATGATTGATGATTGATTATTAATGATTGATGATTGATATTTGATCATTGATTATTGATGATTTATGATTCTTATGTGATGACTGATAATTGACTATTGATGATTGATGATTGATTATTGACGATTGATGATTGATTATTGATGATTGATGATTGATGATTGATGATTGATGATTGATAATTGATGATTGATGATTGATGATTGATGATTGATGATTGATGATTGATGATTGATGATTGATGATTGATGATTGATGATTGATGATTGATGATTGATGATTGATGATTGATGATTGATGATTGATGATTGATGATTGATGATTGATGATTGATGATTGATGATTGATGATTGATGATTGATGAATGATGATTGATGATTGATGATTGATTATTAATGATTGATGGTTGATGATTGATGATTGATGATTGATGTTTGATGATTGATGAATGATGATTGATGATTGATGATTGATTTTTAATGATTGATGATTGATGATTGATAATTGATCATTGATTATTGATGATTGATGATTTATGATGCTTATGTGATGACTGATGATTGATATTGGATGATTGATGATTGATGAATAATGATTGATGATTGATGATTGATGATTGATGATTGATGATTGATGATTGATGATTGATGATTGATGATTGATATTCGATCATTGATTATTGATGATTTATGATTCTTATGTGATGACTGATAATTGTCTATTGATGATTGATGATTGATTATTGACGATTGATGATTGATTATTGATGATTGATGATTGATGATTGATGATTGATGATTGATAATTGATGATTGATGATTGATGATTGATGATTGATGATTGATGATTGATGATTGATGATTGATGATTGATGATTGATGATTGATGATTGATGATTGATGATTGATGATTGATGATTGATGATTGATGATTGATGATTGATGATTGATGATTGATGATTGATGATTGATGATTGATGAATGATGATTGATGATTGATGATTGATTATTAATGATTGATGGTTGATGATTGATGATTGATGATTGATGGTTGATGATTGATGATTGATGATTGATGATTGATGATTGATGATTGATGATTGATATTTGATGATTGATGATTGATGATTGATGATTGATAATTGGTAATTGATGATTGATGGTTGTTGATTGATGATTGATGATTGATGATTGATGATTGATAATTGATGATTGATGATTGATATTTGATGATTGATGATTGATGATTGATGATTGATGATTGGTGATTGATGATTGATGAATGATGATTGATGATTGATGATTGATGATTGATTATTAATGATTGATGATTGATATTTGATCATTGATTATTGATGATTTATGATTCTTATGTGATGACTGATAATTGACTATTGATGATTGATGATTGATTATTGACGATTGATGATTGATTATTGATGATTGATGATTGATGATTGATGATTGATGATTGATTATTGATGATTGATGATTGATGATTGCTAATTGGTGATTGATGATTGATGATTGATGGTTGATGATTGATGATTGATGATTGATGATTGATGATTGATGATTGATGATTGATGATTGATGATTGATGATTGATGATTGATGATTGATGATTGATTATTGATGATTAATGATTAATATTTGATGATTGATAATTGATGATTGATGATTGATAATTGGTGATTGATGATTGATGATTGATGGTTGATGATTGATGATTGATGATTGATGATTGATGATTGATGATTGATGATTGATGATTGATGATTGATGATTGATGATTGATGATTGATGATTGATGATTGATGATTGATGATTGATGATTGATGATTGATGATTGATGATTGATGTTTGATAATTGATGATTGATGATTGATATTTGATGATTGATGATTGATGATTGATGATTAATGATTGATGATTGATGAATGATGATTGATGAGTGATGATTAATGATTGATGATTGATTATTAATGATTGATGATTGATATTTGATCATTGATTATTGATGATTTATGATTCTTATGTGATGACTGATAATTGACTATTGATGATTGATGTTTGATTATTGACGATTGATGATTGATTATTGATGATTGATGATTGATGATTGATAATTGATGATTGATGATTGATGATTGATGGTTGATGATTGATGATTGATCATTGATGATTGATGATTGATGATTGATGATTGATGATTGATGATTGATGATTGATGATTGATAATTGATGATTGATGATTGATATTTGATGACTGATGATTGATGATTGATGAGTGATGATTGATGATTGATGAATGATGATTGATGATTGATGATTGATGATTGATTATTAATGACTGATGATTGATGATTGATGATTGATAATTGATCATTGATGATTGATGATTGATGATTGATAATTGGTGATTGATGATTGATGATTGATGGTTGATGATTGATGATTGATGATTGATGATTGATAATTGATGATTGATGATTGATAATTGATGATTGATGATTGATATTTGATGATTGATGATTGATGATTGATGATTGATGAATGATGATTGATGATTGATGATTGATGATTGATTATTAATTATTGATGATTGATGATTGATAATTGATCATTGATTATTGATGATTGATGATTTATGATTCTTATGTGATGACTGATGATTGACTATTGATGATTGATGATTGATAATTGATGATTGATGATTGATGATTGATTATTGATGATTGATGATTTATAATAGTTATGTGATTACTGATGAGTGACAATTGATGATTGATGATTGATAATTTATGATTGATGATTAATGATTGATGATTGATGATTGATGATTGATGATTGATGATTGATGTTTGGTGATTTACGATTCATGATTGATGATTGATGATTGATGATTGATGATTGATGATTGATGATTGATGATTGATGATTGATGATTGATGATTGATGATTGATGATTGATGATTGATGATTGATGATTGAT
The DNA here is from genome assembly GCA_954870665.1 of Stratiomys singularior. Taxonomy (NCBI): domain Eukaryota; kingdom Metazoa; phylum Arthropoda; class Insecta; order Diptera; family Stratiomyidae; genus Stratiomys; species Stratiomys singularior. Next base: position 13,779 of record CATOZT010000284.1, read on the forward strand.
GATTGATGATTGTTGATTGATGATTGATGATTGATGATTGATGATTGATGATTGATGATTGATGATTGATGATTGATGATTGATGATGGTTGATTGATGATTGATGATTGATGATTGATGATTGATGATTTATGATTGATGATTGATGATTGATGATTGATGATTGATGATTGATGATTGATGATTGATGATTGATGATTGATGATTGATGATTGATGATTGATGATTGATGATTGATGATTGATGATTGATGATTGATGATTGATGATTGATGATTGATGATTGATGATTGATGATTGATGATTGATGATTGATGATTGATGATTGATGATTGATGATTGATGATTGATGATTGATGATTGATGATTGATGATTGTTGATTGATGATTGATGATTGATGATAGATGATTGATTATGGATGATTTATGATTGAGTATTGATGATTGATGATATATGATTGATGATTGATGATTGATGAATGATGATTGATGATTGATGATTGATGATTGATGATTGATGATTGATGATTTATGATTGAGGATTGATGATTGATGACTGATGATTGTTGATTGATGATCGATGATTGATGATTGATGATTGATGATTGATGATTGACGATTTATGATTGTTAAGTGATGGTTGATGATTGACAATTTATGACTGATGATTATCGATTGATGATTGACGATTGATGATTTATAATTAATGATTGATGATTGTTGATTGGTGATTGGTGATTGATGATTGATGGTTGATGATTGATGATTGATGATTGATGATTGATGATTCATGATTGATGATTGATGATTGATAATTGATGATTGGTGATTGATGATTGTTGATTGATGATTGCTGATTGATGATTGATGATTGATGATTGATGATTGATGATTAATGATGGATGATTGATGATTGGTGATTCATGATTCATGATTGATGGATGATGATTGATGAATGGTGATTGATGATTGATGATTGATGATTGATGATTTCTGATTCATGATTCTTGATTGATGATTGATGATTGATGATTGATGATTGATGATTGATGATTGATGATTGATGATTGATGATTGATGATTGATGATTGATGATTGATGATTGATGATTGATGATTGATGATGGATGATTGATGAATGATGATTGATTATTGACGATTTATGATTGTTAAGTGATGGTTGATGATTGACAATTTATGACTGATGATTATCGATTGATGATTGACGATTGATGATTGATAATTAATGATTGATGATTGATGATTGGTGATTGATGATCGATGATTGATGATTGATGATTGATGATTGATAATTGATGATTGATGATTGATGATTGATGATTGATGATTGATGATTGATGATTGATGATTGATGATTGATGATTGATGATTGATGATTGATGATTGATGATTGATGATTGATGATTGATGATTGATGATTGATGATTGATGATTGATGATTGATGATTGATGATTGATGATTGATGATTGATGATTGATGATTGATGATTGATGATTGATGATTGATGATTGATGATTGATGATTGATGATTGATGATTGATGATTGATGATTGTTGATTGACGATTGACGATTGATGATTGATGATTGATGATTAATTATTGATGATTGATGATTGATGATTGATGACTGATGATTGATCAATGATGATTGATGATTTAAGAGATGTGATTGGTGAATGAAAAGTGATGATTGATAATTGATGAATGATGATTGATGGTTGATGATTGATGATTGGTGATTGATGATTGATGATTGATGATTGATGATTGGTAATTGATGATTGATGATTGATGATTGATGATTGATGATTGATGATTGATGATTGATGATTGATGATTGATGATTGATGATTGATGATTGATGATTGATGATTGATGATTGATGATTGATGATTGATGATTGATGATTGATCATTGATCATTGATCATTGATCATTGATGACTGATGATTGATGATTGATTATTGATGGTTAATGATTGATGATTGATAATTGATTATTGATAATTGATCATTGATTATTGATGATTGATGATTTCTGATAGTTATTTGATGACTGATTATTGACGATTGATGATTGATGATTGATGATTGATGATTGATGATTGATGATTGATGATTAGTGATTGATGATTGATGATTGACGATTGATGATTATTGCTTGATGATTGTTGATTGATGATTGAGGATTGATGATTGATGATTGATGACTGATGATTAATGATTGATGATTGATGATTGATGATTGATGATTGATGATTGATGATTGATGATTGATGATTGATGATTGATGATTGATGATTGATGATTGATGATAGATGATTGATGATTGATGTTTGGTGATTTACGATTGATGATTGATGATTGATGATTGATGATTGATGATTGATGAGTGATGATCGATGATTGCTTATTGATGATTGATGATTGATGATTGATCATTGATGATTGATGATTGATGATTGATGATTGATGATTGATGATTGATGATTGATGATTGATGATTGATGATTGATGATTGATGACAGATGATTTTTCATTGATTATTGATTATTTAAGAGTTGTGATTGGTGAATGAAAAGCGATGATTGATAATTGATGAATGATGATTGATGATTGATGATTGATGTTTGATGATTGGTGATTGGTGATTGATGATTGATGATTGATGATTGATGATTGATGATTGATGATTGATGATTGCTGATTGATGATTGATGATTGATGATTGATGATTGATGATTGATGATTGATGATTGATGATTGATGATTGATGATTGATGATTGATGATTGATGATTGATGAATGATGACTGATGATTTATTATTGATGATTGATGATTTAAGAGTTGTGATTGGTGAATGAAAAGTTATGAATGATAATTGATGAATGATGATTGATGATTGATGATTGCTGATTGATGATTGATGATTGGTGATGGATGATTGATGATTGATGATTGATGATTGATGATTGATGATTGATGATTGATGATTGATGATTGATGATTGATGATTGATGATTGATGATAGATGATTGATGTTTTGTGATTTACGATTGATGATTGATAATTGGTGATTGATGATTGATGATTGCTGATTGATGTTTTGTGATTTACGATTGATGATTGATAATTGGTGATTGATGATTGATGATTGATGATTGATTATTGAAGATTGATGATTGATGATTGATGATTGATTATTGATGATTGATGATTGATGATTGATGATTGATGATTGATGATTGATGATTGATGATTGATGATTGATGATTGATGATTGATGATTGATGATTGATGATTGATGATTGATGATTGATGATTGATGATTGATGATTGATGATTGATGATTGATGATTGATGATTGATGATTGATGATTAATGATTGATGATTGATGATTGATGGCTGATGATTGATGATTGATGATTGATGAGTGGTGATTGATGATTGATGATTGATGATTTATGATTGATGATTGATGATTGATGAGTGATAATTGATGATTGATGATTGATGATTGATGATTGAAGGTTGATGGTTGATAACTGATGATTGATGATTGATGATTTATGATTGATGATTGATGATTCCTGATTGATGTTTCATGATAGATGATTGATGATTGATGATTTAAGAGATGTGATTGGTGAATGAAAAGTGATGATTGATAATTGATGAATGATGATTGATGATTGATGATTGATGATTGATGATTGATGATTGATGATTGATGATTGATGATTGATGATTGATGACTGATGATTGATGATTGATGATTGATAATTGATAATTGGTGATTGATGATTGATGATTGATGATTGATGATTGATGATTGATGATGGATGATTGATGATTGATGATTGATGATTGATGATTGATGATTGATGATTGATGATTGATGATTGATGATTGATGATTGATGATTGATGATTGATGATTGATGATTGATGATTGATGATTGATGATTGATGATTGATGATTGATGATTGATGATTGATGATTGATGATTGTTGATTGATGATTGATGATTGATGATTGATGATTGATGATTGATGATTGATGATTGATGATTGATGATGATGATTGATGATTGATGATGGTTGATTGATGATTGATGATTGATGATTGATGATTGTTGATTTATGATTGATGATTGATGATTGATGATTGATGATGATGATTGATGATTGATGATTGATGATTGATGATTGATGATTGATGTTTGATGATTGATGATTGATGATTGATGATTGATGATTGATGATTGATGATTGATGATTGATGATTGATGATTGATGATTGATGATTGATGATTGATGATTGTTGATTGATGATTGATGATTGATGATTGATGATTGATGATAGATGATTGATTATGGATGATTTATGATTGAGTATTGATGATTGATGATTGATGATTGATGATTGATGATTGATGAATGATGATTGATGATTGATGATTGATGATTGATGATTGATGATTGATGATTGATGATTGATGATTGATGATTGATGATTGATGATTGATGATTGATGATTGATGATTGATGATTGATGATTTATGATTGAGGATTGATGATTGATGACTGATGATTGTTGATTGATGATCGATGATTGATGATTGATGATTGATGATTGACGATTTATGATTGTTAAGTGATGGTTGATGATTGACAATTTATGACTGATGATTATCGATTGATGATTGACGATTGATGATTTATAATTAATGATTGATGATTGTTGATTGGTGATTGATGATTGATGGTTGATGATTGATGATTGATGATTGATGATTGATGATTCATGATTGATGATTGATGATTGATAATTGATGATTGGTGATTGATGATTGTTGATTGATGATTGCTGATTGATGATTGATGATTGATGATTGATGATTAATGATGGATGATTGATGATTGGTGATTCATGATTCATGATTGAGGGATGATGATTGATGAATGGTGATTGATGATTGATGATTGATGATTGATGATTTCTGATTCATGATTCATGATTCATGATTGATGATTGATGATTGATGATTGATGATTGATGATTGATGATTGATGATTGATGATTGATGATTGATGATTGATGATGGATAATTGATGAATGATGATTGATTATTGACGATTTATGATTGTTAAGTGATGGTTGATGATTGACAATTTATGACTGATGATTATCGATTGATGATTGACGATTGATGATTGATAATTAATGATTGATGATTGATGATTGGTGATTGATGATTGATGATTGATGATTGATGATTGATGATTGATGATTGATGATTGATGATTGATGATTGATGATTGATGATTGATGATTGATGATTGATGATTGATGATTGATGATTGATGATTGATGATTGATGATTGATGATTGATGATTGATGATTGATGATTGATGATTGATGATTGATGATTGATGATTGTTGATTGACGATTGACGATTGATTATTGATGATTGATGAATGATGATTGATGAGTGATGATAGATAGTTGATGATTGATGATTGATGATTTATGATTGAGGATTGATGATTGATGATTGATGATTGATGATTGATGATTGATGATTGATGATTGATGATTGATGATTGATGATTGATGATTGATGATTGATGATTGATGATTGATGATTGATGATTGATGATTGATGATTGATGATTGATGATTGATGATTGATGATTGATGATTGATGATTGATGATTGATGATTGATGATTGATGATTGATGATTGATGATTGATGATTGATGATTGATGATTGATGATTGATGACTGATGGTTGATGATTGATGATTGATGAAATGTGATTGGTGATTAATGATTGATGATTGATGATTGATGATTGATGATTGCTATTTCATGATTGATGATTGATGATTGATTATTGATGATTGATGATTGTTGATTGATGATTGATGATTGGTGATTGATGATTGATGATTGATGATTGATGATTGATGATTGATGATTGATGATTGATGATTGATGATTGATGATTGATGATTGATGCCTGATGATTGATGATTGATGATTGATGATTGATGATTGATGATTGATGGTTGATGATTGATGATTGATCATTGATCATTGATGATTGATGATTGTTCATTGATGATTGATGATTGATGATTGATGGTTGATGATTGATGATTGATGATTGGTGATTGATGATTGATGATTGATGATTGATGATTGATGATTGATGATTGATGATTGATGATTGATGATTGATGCCTGATGATTGATGATTGATGGTTGATGATTGATGATTGATGATTGATGATTGATGATTGATCATTGATCATTGATGATTGATGATTGTTGATTGATGATTGATGATTGATGATTGATGATTGATGGTTGATGATTAATGAGTGATGATTGATGATTGATGATTGATGATTGATGATTGATGATTGATGATTGATAATTGATGATTGATGATTGATGATTGATGATTGATGATTGATGATTGATGATTGATGATTGATGATTGATGATTGATGATTGATGATTGATGATTGATGATTGATGATTGATGATTGATGATTGATGATTGATGATTGATGATTGATGATTGATGATTGATGATTGATGATTGATGATTGATGACGGATGATTGATGATTGGTGATTCATGATTCATGATTGATGATTGATGATTGATGAGTGGTAATTGATGATTGATGATTTATGATTGATGATTGCTGATTCATGATTGATAATTGATGATTGATGATTGATGATTGATAATTGGTGATTGATGATTGATGATTTATGATTGAGGATTGATGATTGATGACTGATGATTGTTAATTGATGATCGATGATTGATGATTGATGATTGACGATTTATGATTGTTAAGTGATGGTTGATGATTGACAATTTATGACTGATGATTATCGATTGATGATTGACGATTGATGATTGATAATTGATGATTGATGATTGATGATTGGTGATTGATGATTGATGATTGATGATTTATGATTGATGATTGATGTTTGATGATTGATGATTGATGATTGATGATTGATGATTGATGATTGATGATTGATGATTGATGATTGATGATTGATGATTCATGATTGATGATTGATGATTGATGATTGGTGATTGAGGATTGATGATTGATGATTGATGATTGATGATTGATGATTGATGATTGATGATTGATGATTGATGATTGATGATTGCAGATTCATGATTGATGATTGATGATTGATGATTGATGATTGCTGATTCATGATTGATGATTGATTACTGATAATTGATGATTGGTGATTGATGATTGATGATTGATGATTGATGATTGATTACTGATAATTGATGATTGATGATTGATGATTGATGATTGATAATTGATGATTGATGATTGATGATTGATGATTGCTGATTGGTGATAGATGATTGATGATTGATGATTGCTGATTCATGATTGATGATTGATTATTGATGATTGATGATTGATGATTGATGATTGATGATTGATATTTGATGATTGATGATTGATGATTGATGATTGATGATTGATGATTGATGATTGCTGATTGGTGATTGATGATTGATGATTGATGATTGCTGATTCATGATTGATGATTTATTATTGATGATTGATGATTGATGATTCATGATTCATGATTGATGATTGATGATTGATGATTGATGATTGATGATTGATGATTGATGATTGATGCTTGATGATTTATGATTGATGATTGATGATTGATAATTGATGATTGATGATTGATGATTGACTATTGATGATTGATGACTGATGATTGATGATTGATGATTGATGATTGATGATTGATGACTGATGATTGATGATTGATGATTGATGATTGATGATTGATGATTGATGATTGATGATTGATGATTGATGATTGATGATTGATGATTGATGTTTGATGATTGATGATTGATAATTGATGATTGATGATTGATGATTGATGATTGATGATTGATGATTGATGATTGATGATTGCTGATTGGTGATTGATGATTGATGATTGATGATTGCTGATTCATGATTGATGATTGATTATTGATGATTGATGATTGATGATTGATGATTGATGATTTCTGATATATGATTGATGATTGATGATTGATGATTGATGATTGGTGATTGATGATTGATGATTGATGATTGATGATTGATGATTGATGATTGATGATTGATGATTGATGAATTGATGATTGATGATTGATGATTCATGATTGATGATTGATGATTGATGATTGGTAATTTATGATTGATGATTGATGATGATGATGGATGATTGATGATTGGTGATTCATGATTCATGATTGATGATTGATGATTGATGATTGGTGATTGATGATTGATGATTGATGATTGATGATTGCTGATTCATGATTGATGATTGATGATTGATGATTGATGATTGATGATTAATGATTGATGATTGATGATTGATGATTGATGATTGATGATTAATGATTGATGATTGATGATTGATGATTGATGATTGATGAATGATGATTGATGATTGATGATTGATGATTGATGATTGATGATTGATGATTGATGATTGATGATTGATGATTGATGATTGATGATTGATGATTGATGATTGATGATTGATGATTGATGATTGATGATTGATGATTGATGATTGATGATTGATGATTGATGATTGATGATTGATGATTGATGATTGATGATTGATGATTGATGATTGATGATTGATGATTGATGATTGATGATTGATGATTTATGATTGAGGATTGATGATTGATGACTGATGATTGTTGATTGATGATCGATGATTGATGATAGATGATTGATGATCGATGATTGACGATTTATGATTGTTAAGTGATGGTTGATGATTGACAATTTATGACTGATGATTATCGATTGATGATTGACGATTGATGATTTATAATTAATGATTGATGATTGTTGATTGGTGATTGATGATTGATGATTGATGGTTGATGATTGATGATTTATGATTGATTATTCATGATTGATGATTGATGATTGATAATTGATGATTGGTGATTGATGATTGTTGATTGATGATTGCTGATTGCTGATTGATGATTTATGATTGATGATTGATGATTAATGATGGATGATTGATGATTGGTGATTCATGATTCATGATTGATGATTGATGATTGATGATTGATGAATGGTAATTGATGATTGATGATTGATGATTTATGATTGATGAGTTCTGATTCATGATTCATGATTGATGATTGATGATTGATGATTGATGATTGATGATTGATGATTGATGATTGATGATTGATGATTGATGATTGATGATTGATGATTGATGACTTATGATTGAGGATTGATGATTGATGACTGATGATTGTATATTGATGTTCGATGAATGATGATTGATTATTGACGATTTATGTTTGTTAAGTGATGGTTGATGATTGACAATTTATAACTGATGATTATCGATTGATGATTGTTGATTGATGATTGATAATTAATGATTGATGATTGATGATTGGTGATTGATGATTGATGATTGATGATTGATGATTGATGATTGATGATTGATGATTGATGATTGATGATTGATGATTGGTAATTGATGATTGATGATTGATGATTGATGATTGATGATTGATGATTGATGATTGATGATTGATGATTGATGATTGATGATTGATGATTGATGATTGCTGATTCATGATTGATGATTGATGATTGCTGATTCATTATTGATGATTGATTACTGATAATTGATGTTTGATGATTGATGATTGATGATTGATAATTGATGATTGATGATTGATGATTGATGATTGCTGATTGGTGATTGATGATTGATGATTGATGATTGATTATTAATGATTGATGATTGATGATTGATAATTGATCATTGATTATTGATGATTGATGATTTCTGATATATGATTGATGATTGATGATTGATGATTGATGATTGATGATTGATGATTGATGATTGATTATTGATGATTGGTGATTGATGATTGATGATTGATGATTGATGATTGATGATTGATGATTGATGATTGATGATTGATGGATTGATGATTGATGATTGATGATTCATGATTGATGATTGATGATTGATGATTGATGATTGGTAATTGATGATTGATGATTGATGATGATGATGGATGATTGATGATTGGTGATTCATGATTCATGATTGATGATTGATGATTGGTGATTGATGATTGATGATTGATGATTGCTGATTCATGATTGATGATTGATGATTGATGATTGATGATTGATGATTAATGATTGATGATTGATGATTGATGATTGATGATTGATGATTGATGATTGATGATTGATGATTGATGATTGATGATTGATGATTGATGATTGATGATTGATGATTGATGATTGATGATTGATGATTGATGATTGATGATTGATGATTGATGATTGATGATTGATGATTGATGATTGATGATTGATGATTGATGATTGATGATTGATGATTGATGATTGATGATTGATGATTGATGACTTATGATTGAGGATTGATGATTGATGACTGATGATTGTTGATTGATGATCGATGATTGATGATAGATGATTGATGATTGATGATTGACGATTTATGATTGTTAAGTGATGGTTGATGATTGACAATTTATGACTGATGATTATCGATTGATGATTGACGATTGATGATTTATAATTAATGATTGATGATTGTTGATTGGTGATTGATGATTGATGATTGATGATTGATGATTGATGGTTGATGATTGATGATTTATGATTGATTATTCATGATTGATGATTGATGATTGATAATTGATGATTGGTGATTGATGATTGTTGATTGATGATTGCTGATTGCTGATTGATGATTTATGATTGATGATTGATGATTAATGATGGATGATTGATGATTGGTGATTCATGATTCATGATTGATGATTGATGATTGATGATTGATGAATGGTGATTGATGATTGATGATTGATGATTTATGATTGATGAGTTCTGATTCATGATTGATGATTGATGATTGATGATTGATGATTGATGATTGATGATTGATGATTGATGATTGATGATTGATGATTAATGATTGATGATTGATGATTTATGATTGAGGATTGATGATTGGTGACTGATGATTGTTGATTGATGTTCAGTGAATGATGATTGATTATTGACGATATATGTTTGTTAAGTGATGGTTGATGATTGACAATTTATGACTGATGATTATCGATTGATGATTGACGATTGATGATTGATAATTAATGATTGATGATTGATGATTGGTGATTGATGATTGATGATTGATGATTGATGATTGATGATTGATGATTGATGATTGATGATCGATGATTGATGATTGATGATTGATGAGTGATGATTGATGATTGATGATTGATGATTGATGATTGATGATTGATGATTGATGATTGATGATTGATGATTGATGATTGATGATTGATGATTGATGATTGATGATTGATGATTGATGATTGATGATTGATGATTGATGATTGATGATTGATGATTGATGATTGATGATTGTTGATTGACGATTGACGATTGATGATTGATGATTGTTGATTGATGATTGATGAGTGATGATAGATGGTTGATGATTGATGATTGATGATTGATGATTGATGATTTATGATTCAGGATTGATGATTGATGATTGATGATTGATGATTAATGATTGATGATTGATGATTGATGATTGATGATTGATGATTGATGATTGATGATTGATGATTGATGATTGATGATTGATGATTGATGATTGATGATTGATAACTGATGATTGATGATTGATGATTGATGATTGATGATTGATGATTGATGATTGGTTATTCATGATTGATGATTGATGATTGATGATTGATGATTGCTATTTCATGATTGATGATTGATGATTGATGATTGATGATTGATGATTGTTGATTGATGATTGATGATTGGTGATCGATGATTGATGATTGATGATTGATGATTGATGATTGATGATTGATGCCTGATGATTGATGATTGATGGTTGATGATTGATGATTGATGAATGATGATTGATGATTGATGATGGATCATTGATCATTGATGATTGTTGATTGATGATTGATGATTGATGAGTGATGGTTGATGATTGATGACTGATGATTGTTGATTGATGATCGATGATTGATGATAGATGATTGATGATTGATGATTGACGATTTATGATTGTTAAGTGATGGTTGATGATTGACAATTTATGACTGATGATTATCGATTGATGATTGACGATTGATGATTTATAATTAATGATTGATGATTGTTGATTGGTGATTGATGATTGATGATTGATGATTGATGATTGATGATTGATGGTTGATGATTGATGATTTATGATTGATTATTCATGATTGATGATTGATGATTGATAATTGATGATTGGTGATTGATGATTGTTGATTGATGATTGCTGATTGCTGATTGATGATTTATGATTGATGATTGATGATTAATGATGGATGATTGATGATTGGTGATTCATGATTCATGATTGATGATTGATGATTGATGATTGATGAATGGTGATTGATGATTGATGATTGATGATTTATGATTGATGAGTTCTGATTCATGATTGATGATTGATGATTGATGATTGATGATTGATGATTGATGATTGATGATTGATGATTGATGATTAATGATTGATGATTGATGATTTATGATTGAGGATTGATGATTGGTGACTGATGATTGTTGATTGATGTTCAGTGAATGATGATTGATTATTGACGATATATGTTTGTTAAGTGATGGTTGATGATTGACAATTTATGACTGATGATTATCGATTGATGATTGACGATTGATGATTGATGATTGATGATTGATGATTGATGATTGATGATTGATGATTGATGATTGTTGATTGATGATTGATGATTGATGATTGATGATTGATTATTGATGATTGTTGATTCATGATTGATGATTGATGATTGATGATTGATGATTGATGATTGATGATTGATGATTGATGATTGATGATTGATGATTGATGGTTGATGATTGATGATTGATGATTTATGATTGATGATTGATGATTGATGATTGATGATTGCTGATTCATGATTGATGATTGATGATTGAAGATTGCTGATTCATGATTGATGATTGATGATTGATGATTGATGATTGATGATTGCTGATTGATGTTTGATTATTTATGATTGATGATTGATGATTGATGATTGATGATTGATGATTGATGATTGCTGATTGGTGATTGATGATTGATGATTGATGATTGCTGATTCATGATTGATGATTGATTATTGATGATTGATGATTGATGATTTATGATTTATGATTGATGATTGATGATTGATGATTGGTGATTGATGATTGATGATTGATGATTGATGATTGATGATTGATGATTGATGATTGATGATTGATGATTGATGATTGATGATTGATGATTGATGCCTGATGATTGATGATTGATGATTGATGGTTGATGATTGATGATTGATGATCGATGATTGATCATTGATGATTGATGATTGTTGATTGATAATTGATGATTGATGATTGATGGTTGATGATTGATTATTGATGATTGATGATTGATGATTGATGATTGATGATTGATGGTTGATGATTGATGATTGATAATTGATGATTGATGATTGATGATTGATGATTGATGATTGATGATTGATGATTGATGATTGATGATTAATGATTGATGATTGATGATTGATGATTGATGATTGATGATTGATGATTGATGATTTATGATTGAGGATTGATGATTGATGATTGATGATTGCTGATTCATGATTGATGATTGATGATTGATGATTGATGATTGCTGATTGATGTTTGATTATTTATGATTGATGACTGATGATTGATGATTGATGATTGATGATTGCTGATTGGTGATTGATGATTGATGATTGATGATTGATGATTGCTGATTCATGATTGATGATTGATTATTGATGATTGATGATTGATGATTTATGATTTATGATTGATGATTGATGATTGATGATTGATGATTGGTGATTGATGATTGATGATTGATGATTGATGATTGATGATTGATGATTGATGCCTGATGATTAATGATTGATGATTGATGGTTGATGATTGATGATTGATGATTGATGATAGATCATTGATGATTGATTATTGATGATTGTTGATTGATGATTGATGATTGATGGTTGATGATTGATGATTGATGATTGATGATTGATGATTGATGATTGATGATTGATGATTGATGGTTGATGATTGATGATTGATGATTGATGATTGATGATTGATGATTGATGATTGATGATTGATGATTAATGATTGATGATTGATGATTGATGATTGATGATTGATGATTGATGATTGATGATTGATGATTTATGATTGAGGATTGATGATTGATGATTGATGATTGATGATTGATGATTGATGATTGATGATTGATGATTGATGATTGATGATTGATGATTGATGATTGATGATTGATGATTGATGATTGATGATTGATGATTGATGATTGATGATTGATGATTGATGATTGATGATTGATGATTGATGATTGCTATTTCATGATTGATGATTGATGATTGATTATTGATGATTGATGATTGTTGATTGATGATTGATGATTGGTGATTGATGATTGATGATTGATGATTGATGATTGATGATTGATGATTGATGATTGATGATTGATGATTGATGCCTGATGATTGATGATTGATGATTGATGATTGATGATTTATGATTGATGATTGATGATTGATGATTGATGATTGATGATTGATGATTGATGATTGATGATTGATGATTGATGATTGATGATTGATGATTGATGATTGATGATTGATGATTGATGATATGCGATTGATGATTCATGATTCATGATTGATGATTGATGATTGATGATTGATGATTGATGATTGATGATTGATGATTGATAATTGATGATTGATGATTGATGATTGATGATTGATGATTGATGATTGATGATTGATGATTGATGATTGATGATTGATGATTTATGATTGCTATTTCATGATTGATGATTGATGATTGATTAGTGATGATTGATGATTGTTGATTGATGATTGATGATTGATGATTGATGATTGATGAGTGATGATTGATGATTGATGATTGATGATTGATGATTGATGATTGATGCCTGATGATTGATGATTGATGGTTGATTATTGTTGATTGATGATTGATGATTGATGATTGATGATTGATGATTGATGATTGTTGATTGGTGATTGATGATTGATGATTGATGACTGATGGTTGATGATTGATGATTGATGATTGATGATTCATGATTGATAATTGATGATTGATAATTGATGATTGGTGATTGATGATTGATGATTGATGATTAATGATGGATGATATATGATTGGTGATTCATGATTGATGATTGATGATTGATGAATGGTGATTGATGATTGATGATTGATGATTGATGATTGATGATTGATGATTGATGATTGCTGATTCATGATTGATGATTGATGATTGATGATTGATGATTGATGATTGATGATTGATGATTGATGATTGATGATTGATGATTTATGATTGAGGATTGATGATTGATGACTGATGATTGTTGATTGATGATCGATGATTGATGATTGATTATTGACAATTTATGATTGTTAAGTGATGGTTGATGATTGACAATTTATGACTGATGATTATCGATTGATGATTGACGATTGATGATTGATAATTAATGATTGATGATTGATGATTGATGATTGGTGATTGATGATTGATGATTGATGATTGATGATTGATGATTGATGATTGATGATTGATGATTGATGATTGATGATTGATGATTGATGATTGATGATTGTTGATTGATGATTGATTATTGATGATTGATGATTGATGATTGATGATTGATGATTGATGATTGATGATTGATGATTGATGATTGATGATTGATGATTGATGATTGTTGATTGACGATTGACGATTGATGATTAATGATTGATGAATGATGATTGATGAGTGATGATAGATGGTTGATGATTGATGATTGATGATTGATGATTGATGATTGATGATTGATGATTGATGATTGATGATTTATGATTGAGGATTGATGATTGATGATTGATGATTAATGATTGATGATTGATGACTGATGATTGATGATTGATGATTGATTATTGATGATTGATGATTGATGATTGATGATTGATGATTGATGATTGATGATTGATGATTGATGATTGATGATTGATGATTGATGATTGATGATTGATGATTGATGATTGATGATTGATGATTGATGATATGTGATTGGTGATTCATGATTGATGATTGATGATTGATGATTGATGATTGATGATTGATGATTGATGATTGATGATTGATGATTGATGATTGATGATTGATGATTGATGATTGATGATTGATGATTGATGATTGCTATTTCATGATTGATGATTGATGATTGATTATAGATGATTGATGATTGATGATTGTTGATTGATGATTGATGATTGGTGATTGATGATTGATGATTGATGATTGATGATTGATGATTGATGATTGATGATTGATGATTGATGATTGATGATTGATGATTGATGATTGATGAATGATGGTTGATGATTGATGATTGATGATTGATGATTGATGATTGATGATTGATGATTTATGCCTGATGATTGATGATTGATGATTGATGGTTGATGATTGATGATTGATGATTGATGATTGATGATTGGTGATTGATGATTGATGATTGATGATTGATGATTGATGATTGATGATTGATGATTGATGATTGATGATTGATGATTGATGATTGATGATTGATGATTGATGATTGATGATTGATGATTGATGATTGATGATTGATGATTGATGATTGATGATTGATGATTGATGATTGATGATTGATGATTGATGATTGATGATTGATGATTGATGGTTGATGATTGATGATTGATGATTGATCATTGATGATTGATGATTGATGATTGATGCCTGATGATTGATGATTGATGATTGATGATTGATGATTGATGATTGATGATTGATGATTGATGATTGATGATTTATGATTGAGGATTGATGATTGATGATTGATGATTGATGATTGATGATTGATGATTGATGATTGATGATTGATGATTGATGATTGATGATTGATGGTTGATGATTGATGATTGATGATTGATGATTGATGATTGATGATTGATGATTGATGATTGACGATTGATGATTGATGATTGATGATATGTGATTGGTGATTCGTGATTGATGATTGATGATTGATGATTGATGATTGATGATTGATGATTGATGATTGCTATTTCATGATTGATGATTGATGATTGATTATTGATGATTGATGATTGTTGATTGATGGTTGATGATTGGTGATTGATGATTGATGATTGATGATTGATGATTGATGATTGATGATTGATGATTGATGATTGATGATTGATGATTGATGATTGATGGTTGATGATTGATGATTGATGATTGATGATTGATGATTGATGATTGATGATTGATGATTGATGATTGATGATTGATGCCTGATGATTGATGATTGATGATTGATGGTTGATGATTGATGATTGATGATTGATGATTGGTCATTGATGATTGATGATTGTTGATTGATGATTGATGATTGATGATTGATGATTGATGATTGATGATTGATGATTGATGATTGATGATTGATGATTGATGATTGATGATTGATGATTGATGATTGATGATTGATGATTGATGATTGATGATTGATGATTGATGATTGATGATTGATGATTGATGATTTATGATTGATGACTGATGATTGCTATTTCATGATTGATGATTGATGATTGATTATTGATGATTGATGATTGATGATTGTTGATTGATGATTGATGATTGGTGCTTGATGATTTATGATTGATGATTGATGATTGATGATTGATGATTGATGATTGATGATTGATGATTGATGATTGATGATTGATGATTGATGATTGATGATTGATGATTGATGATTGATGGTTGATGATTGATGATTGATGATTGATGATTGATGCCTGATGATTGATGATTGATGATGATGGTTGATGATTGATGATTGATGATTGATGATTTATCATTGATCATTGATGATTTTTGATTGATGATTGATGATTGATGATTGATGGTTTATGATTGATGATTGATGATTGATGATTGATGATTGATGATTGATGATTGATGATTGATGATTGATGATTGATGATTGATGATTGATGATTGATGATTGATGATTGATGATTGATCATTGATGATTGATGATTGTTGATTGATGATTGATGATTGATGGTTGATGATTGATGATTGATGATTGATGATTGATGATTGTTGAATGATGCTTAATGATTGATGATTGATGATTGGTGATTGATGATTGATGATTGATGATTGATGATTGATAATTGATGATTGATGATTGATGATTGATGATTGATGATTGACGATTGATGATTGATGATTGATGAATGATGATTGATGATTGATGAGTGATGATTGATGATTGATGATTGATGGTTGATGATTGATGATTGATGATTGATGATTTATGATTGAGGATTGATGATTGATGATTGATGATTAATGATTGATGATTGATGATTGATGATTGATGATTGATGATTGATGATTGATGATTGATGATTGATGATTGATGATTGATGATTGATGATTGATGATTGATGATTGATGATTGATGATTGATGATTGATGATTGATGATTGATGATTGATGATTTATGATTGAGGATTGATGATTGATGACTGATGATTGTTGATTGATGATCGATGATTGATGATTGATTATTGACAATTTATGATTGTTAAGTGATGGTTGATGATTGACAATTTATGACTGATGATTATCGATTGATGATTGACGATTGATGATTGATAATTAATGATTGATGATTGATGATTGATGATTGGTGATTGATGATTGATGATTGATGATTGATGATTGATGATTGATGATTGATGATTGATGATTGATGATTGATGATTGATGATTGATGATTGATGATTGATGATTGATGATTGATGATTGATGATTGATGATTGATGATTGATGATTGATGATTGATGATTGATGATTTATGATTGATGACTGATGATTGCTATTTCATGATTGATGATTGATGATTGATTATTGATGATTGATGATTGATGATTGTTGATTGATGATTGATGATTTGTGCTTGATGATTTATGATTGATGATTGATGATTGATGATTGATGATTGATGATTGATGATTGATGGTTGATGATTGATGATTGATGATTGATGATTGATGCCTGATGATTGATGATTGATGATGATGGTTGATGATTGATGATTGATGATTGATGATTGATCATTGATCATTGATGATTTTTGATTGATGATTGATGATTGATGATTGATGATTGATGGTTTATGATTGATGATTGATGATTGATGATTGATGATTGATGATTGATGATTGATGATTGATGATTGATGATTGATGATTGATGATTGATGATTGATGATTGATGATTGATGATTGATGATTGATGATTGATGATTGATGATTGATGATTGATGATTGATGATTGATGATTGATGATTGATGATTGATGATTGATGATTGATGATTGATGATTGATGATTGATGATTGATGATTGTTGATTGACGATTGACGATTGATGATTGATGATTGATGGATGATGATTGATGAGTGATGATAGATGGTTGATGATTGATGATTGATGATTGATGATTGATGATTGATGATTGATGATTGACGATTGATGATATGTGATTGGTGATTCATGATTGATGATTGATGATTGATGATTGATGATTGATGATTGATGATTGATGATTGATGATTGATGATTGATGATTGATGATTGATGGTTGATGATTGATGATTGATGATTGATGATTGATGAGTGATGATTGATGATTGATGATTGCTATTTCATGATTGAAGATTAATGATTGATTATTGATGATTGATGATTGTTGATTGATGATTGATGATTGGTGATTGATGATTGATGATTGATGATTGATGATTGATGATTGACGATTGACGATTGATGATTGATGATTGATGATTGATGATTGATGCCTGATGATTGACGATTGATGATTGATGGTTGATGATTGATGATTGATGATTGATGATTGATGATTGATCATTGATGATTGATGATTGTTGATTGATGATTGATGATTGATGGTTGATGATTGATGATTGATGATTGATGATTGATGATTGTTGAATGATGCTTGATGATTGATGATTGATGATTGGTGATTGATGATTGATGATTGATGATTGATGATTGATAATTGATGATTGATGATTGATGATTGATGATTGATGATTGATGATTGATGATTGATGATTGATGATTGATGATTGTTGATTGATGATTGATGATTGATGATTGATGATTGATGATTGATGATTGATGATTGATGATTGACGATTGATGATTGATGATTGATGAATGATGATTGATGATTGATGAGTGATGATTGATGATTGATGATTGATGGTTGATGATTGATGATTGATGATTGATGATTTATGATTGAGGATTGATGATTGATGATTGATGATTAATGATTGATGATTGATGATTGATGATTGATGATTGATGATTGATGATTGATGATTGATGATTGATGATTGATGATTGATGATTGATGATTGATGATTGATGATTGATGATTGATGATTGATGATTGATGATTGATGATTGATGATTGATGATTTATGATTGAGGATTGATGATTGATGACTGATGATTGTTGATTGATGATCGATGATTGATGATTGATTATTGACAATTTATGATTGTTAAGTGATGGTTGATGATTGACAATTTATGACTGATGATTATCGATTGATGATTGACGATTGATGATTGATAATTAATGATTGATGATTGATGATTGATGATTGGTGATTGATGATTGATGATTGATGATTGATGATTGATGATTGATGATTGATGATTGATGATTGATGATTGATGATTGATGATTGATGATTGATGATTGATGATTGATGATTGATGATTGATGATTGATGATTGATTATTGATGATTGATGATTGATGATTGATGATTGATGATTGATGATTGATGATTGATGATTGATGATTGATGATTGATGATTGATGATTGATGATTGATGATTGTTGATTGACGATTGACGATTGATGATTAATGATTGATGAATGATGATTGATGAGTGATGATAGATGGTTGATGATTGATGATTGATGATTGATGATTGATGATTGATGATTGATGATTTATGATTGAGGATTGATGATTGATGATTGATGATTAATGATTGATGATTGATGACTGATGATTGATGATTGATGATTGATTATTGATGATTGATGATTGATGATTGATGATTGATGATTGATGATTGATGATTGATGATTGATGATTGATGATTGATGATTGATGATTGATGATTGATGATTGATGATTGATGATTGATGATATGTGATTGGTGATTCATGATTCATGATTGATGATTGATGATTGATGATTGATGATTGATGATTGATGATTGATGATTGATGATTGATGATTGATGATTGATGATTGATGATTGATGATTGATGATTGATGATTGATGATTGATGATTGATGATTGCTATTTCATGATTGATGATTGATGATTGATTATAGATGATTGATGATTGATGATTGTTGATTGATGATTGATGATTGGTGATTGATGATTGATGATTGATGATTGATGATTGATGATTGATGATTGATGATTGATGATTGATGATTGATGAATGATGGTTGATGATTGATGATTGATGATTGATGATTGATGATTGATGATTGATGATTTATGCCTGATGATTGATGATTGATGATTGATGGTTGATGATTGATGATTGATGATTGATGATTGATGATTGGTGATTGATGATTGATGATTGATGATTGATGATTGATGATTGATGATTGATGATTGATGATTGATGATTGATGATTGATGATTGATGATTGATGATTGATGATTGATGATTGATGATTGATGATTGATGATTGATGATTGATGATTGATGATTGATGATTGATGATTGATGATTGATGGTTGATGATTGATGATTGATGATTGATCATTGATGATTGATGATTGATGATTGATGCCTGATGATTGATGATTGATGATTGATGATTGATGATTGATGATTGATGATTGATGATTGATGATTGATGAATGATGATTGAGGATTGATGATTGATGATTGATGATTGATGATTGATGATTGATGATTGATGATTGATGATTGATGATTGATGATTGATGGTTGATGATTGATGATTGATGATTGATGATCGATGATTGATGATTGATGATTGACGATTGATGATTGATGATTGATGATATGTGATTGGTGATTCATGATTGATGATTGATGATTGATGATTGATGATTGATGATTGATGATTGATGATTGATGATTGCTATTTCATGATTGATGATTGATGATTGATTATTGATGATTGATGATTGTTGATTGATGGTTGATGATTGGTGATTGATGATTGATGATTGATGATTGATGATTGATGATTGATGATTGATGATTGATGATTGATGGTTGATGATTGATGATTGATGATTGATGATTGATGATTGATGATTGATGATTGATGATTGATGATTGATGCCTGATGATTGATGATTGATGATTGATGGTTGATGATTGATGATTGATGATTGATGATTGGTCATTGATGATTGATGATTGTTGATTGATGATTGATGATTGATGATTGATGATTGATGATTGATGATTGATGATTGATGATTGATGATTGATGATTGATGATTGATGATTGATGATTGATGATTGATGATTGATGATTGATGATTTATGATTGATGACTGATGATTGCTATTTCATGATTGATGATTGATGATTGATTATTGATGATTGATGATTGATGATTGTTGATTGATGATTGATGATTGGTGCTTGATGATTTATGATTGATGATTGATGATTGATGATTGATGATTGATGATTGATGATTGATGATTGATGGTTGATGATTGATGATTGATGATTGTTGATTGATGCCTGATGATTGATGATTGATGATGATGGTTGATGATTGATGATTGATGATTGATGATTGATCATTGATGATTTTTGATTGATGATTGATGATTGATGATTGATGGTTTATGATTGATGATTGATGATTGATGATTGATGATTGATGATTGATGATTGATGATTGATGATTGATGATTGATGATTGATGATTGATGATTGATGATTGATGATTGATGATTGATGATTGATGATTGATGATTGATGATTGATGATTGATGATTGATGATTGATGATTGATGATTGATGATTGATGATTGATGATTGATGATTGATGATTGATGATTGTTGATTGACGATTGACGATTGATGATTGATGATTGATGGATGATGATTGATGAGTGATGATAGATGGTTGATGATTGATGATTGATGATTGATGATTGATGATTGATGATTGATGATTGATGATTGATGATATGTGATTGGTGATTCATGATTGATGATTGATGATTGATGATTGATGATTGATGATTGATGATTGATGATTGATGATTGATGGTTGATGATTGATGATTGATGATTGATGATTGATGATTGATGAGTGATGATTGATGATTGATGATTGCTATTTCATGATTGAAGATTAATGATTGATTATTGATGATTGATGATTGTTGATTGATGGTTGATGATTGGTGATTGATGATTGATGATTGATGATTGATGATTGATGATTGATGATTGATGATTGACGATTGATGATTGATGATTGATGATTGATGATTGATGCCTGATGATTGACGATTGATGATTGATGGTTGATGATTGATGATTGATGATTGATGATTGATGATTGATCATTGATGATTGATGATTGTTGATTGATGATTGATGATTGATGGTTGATGATTGATGATTGATGATTGATGATTGATGATTGATGATTGATGATTGTTGAATGATGCTTGATGATTGATGATTGGTGATTGATGATTGATGATTGATGATTGATGATTGATAATTGATGATTGATGATTGATGATTGATGATTGATGATTGATGATTGATGATTGATGATTGATGATTGTTGATTGATGATTGATGATTGATGATTGATGATTGATGATTGATGATTGATGATTGATGATTGATGATTGATGATTGAAGATTGACGATTGATGATTGATGATTGATGAATGATGATTGATGATTGATGAGTGATGATTGATGATTGATGATTGATGGTTGATGATTGATGATTGATGATTGATGATTTATGATTGAGGATTGATGATTGATGATTGATGATTAATGATTGATGATTGATGATTGATGATTGATGATTGATGATTGATGATTGATGATTGATGATTGATGATTGATGATTGATGATTGATGATTGATGATTGATGATTGATGATTGATGATTGATGATTGATGATTGATGATTGATGATTGATGATTGATTATTGATGATTGATGATTGATGATTGATGATTGATGATTGATGATTGATGCTTGATGATTGGTTATTCATGATTGATGATTGATGATTGATGATTGATGATTGATGATTATTGATTGATGATTGATGATTGATGATTGATGATTGATGATTGATGATTGATGATTGATGATTGATGATTGATGATTGATGATTGATGATTGATGATTGATGATTGCTATTTCATGATTGATGATTGATGATTGATTATTGATGATTGATGATTGTTGATTGATGATTGATGATTGGTGATTGATGATTGATGATTGATGATTGATGATTGTTGATCGAGGATTGATGATTGATGATTGACGATTTATGATTGTTAAGTGATTATTGATGATTGACACTTTATGACTGATGATTATCGATTGATGATTGAATATTGATGATTTATAATTGATGATTGATGATTGATGATTGATTATTGATGATTGATTATTGATGCCTGATGAGTGATGATTGATGACTGTTGATTAATGATTGATGATTGATAATTGATGATTGATGATTGATGATTGATGATTGATGATTGCTGATTCATGATTCATGATTGATGATTGATGATTGATGATTGATTATTGATGATTGATGATTGTTGATTGGTGATTGATGATTGATGATTGATGATTGATGAGTGATGATTAATGATTATTGATTGATGATTGATGATTGATGATTGATGATTGATGATTGATGATTGATGATTGATGATTGCTGATTCATGATTCATGATTCATGACCGATGATTGATGATTGATGATTGATGATTGATTATTGATGATTGTTGATTGATGATTGATGATTGGCTATTGTTGGTTCTTTATTCATGATTGATGATTGATGATTGATGATTGATGATTGATAATTGATGATTGATGATTGATGATTGTTGATTGATGATTGATGATTGATGATTGACGATTGATGATTGATGATTGATGATTGATGATTGATGATTGATGATTGATGATTGATGATTGATGATTGATGATTGATGATTGATGATTGATGATTGATGATTGATGATTGATGATTGATGATTGATGATTGATGATTGATGATTGATGATTGATGATTGATGATTGATGATTGATGATTGATGATTGATGATTGATGATTGATGATTGATGATTGATGATTGATGATTGATGATTGATGAGTGATGATTGATTATGGATGTTTGATGATTGATGATTGATGAGTGATGATTGATGATTGATGATTGATGATTGATGATTGATGATTGATGATTGATGATTGATGATTGATGATTGATGATTGATGATTGATGATTGATGATTGATGATTGATGATTGATGATTGATGATTGATGATTGATGATTGATGATTGATGAGTGATGATTGATTATGGATGTTTGAAGATTGAGTATTGATGATTGATGATTGGTGATTGATGACTGATTGATGATTGATGATTGTTGATTGATGATTGATGATTGGTGATTGATCATTGATGAATAATGATTGAGGATTGATGATTGATGATTGATGATTGATGATTGGTAAATGATGAATGATGATTGATGATTGAGGATTGATGATTGATGATTGAAGATTGATGATTGATGATAGATGATTGATGATTGATGATTGATGATTCATGATTGATGATTGATGATTGATGATTGATGATTGATGACTGTTGATTAATGATTGATGATTGATAATTGATGATTGATGATTGATGATTGATGATTGATGATTGCTGATTCATGATTCATGATTGATGATTGATGATTGATGATTGATTATTGATGATTGATGATTGTTGATTGGTGATTGATGATTGATGATTGATGATTGATGAGTGATGATTAATGATTATTGATTGATGATTGATGATTGATGATTGATGATTGATGATTGATGATTGATGATTGATGATTGATGATTGCTGATTCATGATTCATGATTCATGACCGATGATTGATGATTGATGATTGATGATTGATTATTGATGATTGTTGATTGATGATTGATGATTGGCTATTGTTGGTTCTTTATTCATGATTGATGATTGATGATTGATGATTGATGATTGATAATTGATGATTGATGATTGATGATTGTTGATTGATGATTGATGATTGATGATTGACGATTGATGATTGATGATTGATGATTGATGATTGATGATTGATGATTGATGATTGATGATTGATGATTGATGATTGATGATTGATGATTGATGATTGATGATTGATGATTGATGATTGATGATTGATGATTGATGATTGATGATTGATGATTGATGATTGATGATTGATGATTGATGATTGATGATTGATGATTGATGATTGATGAGTGATGATTGATTATGGATGTTTGATGATTGATGATTGATGAGTGATGATTGATGATTGATGATTGATGATTGATGATTGATGATTGATGATTGATGATTGATGATTGATGATTGATGATTGATGATTGATGATTGATGATTGATGATTGATGATTGATGATTGATGATTGATGATTGATGATTGATGATTGATGAGTGATGATTGATTATGGATGTTTGAAGATTGAGTATTGATGATTGATGATTGGTGATTGATGACTGATTGATGATTGATGATTGTTGATTGATGATTGATGATTGGTGATTGATCATTGATGAATAATGATTGAGGATTGATGATTGATGATTGATGATTGATGATTGGTAAATGATGAATGATGATTGATGATTGAGGATTGATGATTGATGATTGAAGATTGATGATTGATGATAGATGATTGATGATTGATGATTGATGATTCATGATTGATGATTGATGATTGATGATTGATGATTGATGATTGATGATTGATGATTGATGATTGATGATTGATGATTGATGATTGATGATTGATGATTGATGATTGATGATTGATGATTGATGATTGATGATTGATGATTGATGATTGATGATTGATGATTGATGATTGATGATTGATGATTGATGATTGATGATTGATGATTGATGATTGATGATTGATGATTGATGATTGATGATTGATGATTGATGATTGATGATTTATGATTGAAGATTGATGATTGATGATTGATGATTGATGATTGATGATTGATAATTGATGATTGATGAGTGATGATTGATATTGGATGATTGATGATTGATGATTAATGATTGATGATTGATGATTGATGATTGATGATTGATGATTGATGATTGATGATTGATGATTGATGATTGATAATTGATGATTGATGATTGATGATTGATGATTGATGATTGATGATTGATGATTGATGATTGATGATTGACGATTGATGATTGATGATTGATGATTGATGGTTGATGATTGATGATTGATGATTGATGATTGATGATTGATGATTGATGATTGATGATTGATGATTGATGCCTGATGATTGATGATTGATGATTGATGGTTGATGATTGATGATTGATGATTGATGATTGGTCATTGATGATTGATGATTGTTGATTGATGATTGATGATTGATGATTGATGATTGATGATTGATGATTGATGATTGATGATTGATGATTGATGATTGATGATTGATGATTGATGATTGATGATTTATGATTGATGACTGATGATTGCTATTTCATGATTGATGATTGATGATTGATTATTGATGATTGATGATTGATGATTGTTGATTGATGATTGATGATTGGTGCTTGATGATTTATGATTGATGATTGATGATTGATGATTGATGATTGATGATTGATGATTGATGATTGATGGTTGATGATTGATGATTGATGATTGATGATTGATGCCTGATGATTGATGATTGATGATGATGGTTGATGATTGATGATTGATGATTGATGATTGATCATTGATCATTGATGATTTTTGATTGATGATTGATGATTGATGATTGATGGTTTATGACTGATGATTGATGATTGATGATTGATGATTGATGATTGATGATTGATGATTGATGATTGATGATTGATGATTGATGATTGATGATTGATGATTGATGATTGATGATTGATGATTGATGATTGATGATTGATGATTGATGATTGATGATTGATGATTGATGATTGATGATTGATGATTGATGATTGATGATTGATGATTGATGATTGATGATTGATGATTGTTGATTGACGATTGACGATTGATGATTGATGATTGATGGATGATGATTGATGAGTGATGATAGATGGTTGATGATTGATGATTGATGATTGATGATTGATGATTGATGATTGATGATTGATGATTGATGATTGATGATATGTGATTGGTGATTCATGATTGATGATTGATGATTGATGATTGATGATTGATGATTGATGATTGATGATTGATGATTGATGATTGATGATTGATGGTTGATGATTGATGATTGATGATTGATGATTGATGATTGATGAGTGATGATTGATGATTGATGATTGCTATTTCATGATTGAAGATTAATGATTGATTATTGATGATTGATGATTGTTGATTGATGATTGATGATTGGTGATTGATGATTGATGATTGATGATTGATGATTGATGATTGATGATTGATGATTGATGATTGATGATTGACGATTCACGATTGATGATTGATGATTGATGATTGATGATTGATGCCTGATGATTGACGATTGATGATTGATGGTTGATGATTGATGATTGATGATTGATGATTGATGATTGATCATTGATGATTGATGATTGTTGATTGATGATTGATGATTGATGGTTGATGATTGATGATTGATGATTGATGATTGATGATTGTTGAATGATGCTTGATGATTGATGATTGGTGATTGATGATTGATGATTGATGATTGATGATTGATAATTGATGATTGATGATTGATGATTGATGGTTGATGATTGATGATTGATGATTGATGATTGATGATTGATGATTGATGATTGTTGATTGATGATTGATGATTGATGATTGATGATTGATGATTGATGATTGATGATTGATGATTGATGATTGACGATTGATGATTGATGATTGATGAATGATGATTGATGATTGATGAGTGATGATTGATGATTGATGATTGATGGTTGATGATTGATGATTGATGATTGATGATTTATGATTGAGGATTGATGATTGATGATTGATGATTAATGATTGATGATTGATGATTGATGATTGATGATTGATGATTGATGATTGATGATTGATGATTGATGATTGATGATTGATGATTGATGATTGATGATTGATGATTGATGATTGATGATTGATGATTGATGATTGATGATTGATGATTGATGATTGATGATTGATGATTGATGATTGATTATTGATGATTGATGATTGATGATTGATGATTGATGATTGATGATTGATGCTTGATGATTGGTTATTCATGATTGATGATTGATGATTGACGATTGATGATTGATGATTATTGATTGATGATTGATGATTGATGATTGATGATTGATGATTGATGATTGATGATTGATGATTGATAATTGATGATTGATGATTGATGATTGATGATTGATGATTGATGATTGATGATTGATGATTGATGATTGATGATTGATGATTGATGATTGCTATTTCATGATTGATGATTGATGATTGATTATTGATGATTGATGATTGTTGATTGATGATTGATGATTGGTGATTGATGATTGATGATTGATGATTGATGATTGATGATTGTTGATCGAGGATTGATGATTGATGATTGACGATTTATGATTGTTAAGTGATTATTGATGATTGACACTTTATGACTGATGATTATCGATTGATGATTGAATATTGATGATTTATAATTGATGATTGATGATTGATGATTGATTATTGATGATTGATTATTGATGCCTGATGAGTGATGATTGATGACTGTTGATTAATGATTGATGATTGATAATTGATGATTGATGATTGATGATTGATGATTGATGATTGCTGATTCATGATTCATGATTGATGATTGATGATTGATGATTGATTATTGATGATTGATGATTGTTGATTGGTGATTGATGATTGATGATTGATGATTGATGAGTGATGATTAATGATTATTGATTGATGATTGATGATTGATGATTGATGATTGATGATTGATGATTGATGATTGATGATTGATGATTGATGATTGATGATTGATGATTGATGATTGATGATTGATGATTGATGATTGATGATTGCTGATTCATGATTCATGATTCATGACCGATGATTGATGATTGATGATTGATGATTGATTATTGATGATTGTTGATTGATGATTGATGATTGGCTATTGTTGGTTCTTTATTCATGATTGATGATTGATGATTGATGATTGATGATTGATGATTGATAATTGATGATTGATGATTGATGATTGATGATTGATGATTGATGATTGATGATTGACGATTGATGATTGATGATTGATGATTGATGATTGATGATTGATGATTGATGATTGATGATTGATGATTGATGATTGATGATTGATGATTGATGATTGATGATTGATGATTGATGATTGATGATTGATGATTGATGATTGATGATTGATGATTGATGATTGATGATTGATGATTGATGATTGATGATTGTTGATTGACAATTGACGATTGATGATTGATGATTGATGAATGATGATTGATGAGTGATGATAGATGGTTGATGATTGATGATTGATGATTGATGATTGATGATTTATGATTGAGGATTGATGGTTGATGATTGATGATTAATGATTGATGATTGATGATTGATGATTGATGATTGATGATTGATGATTGATGATTGATGATTGATGATTGATGATTGATGATTGATGATTGATGATTGATGATTGATGATTGATGATTGATGATTGGATGATTGATGATGGTGATGGATGATTGATGATTGGTGATTCATGATTCATGATTGATGATTGATGATTGATGATTGGTGATTTATGATTGATGATTGATGATTGCTGATTCATGATTGATGATTGATGATTGATGATTGATGATTGATGATTGATGATTGGTGATTGATGATTGATGATTGATGATTGATGATTGATGATTGATGATTGATGATTGATGATTGATGATTGATGATTTATGATTGAGGATTGATGATTGATTACTGATGATTGTTGATTGATGATCGATGATTGATGATTGATTATTGATGATTGATGATTGATGATTGATGATTGATTATTGATGATTGATGATTGATGATTGATGATTGATGATTGATGATTTATGATTTATGATTGATGATTGATGATTGATGATTGATGATTGATGATTGATGATTGATGATTGATGATTGATGATTGATGATTGATGATTGATGATTGATGATTGATGATCGGTGATTGATGATTGATGATTGATTAATGATGATTGATGATTGATGATTGATGATTCATGATTGATGATTGATGATTGATGATTGATGATTGATGATTGATGATTGGTGATTGGTGATTGATGATTGATTATGATGATGGATGATTGATGATTGGTGATTCATGATTCATGATTGATGATTGATGATTGAATATTCGTGATTGATGATTGATGATTGCTGATTCATGATTGATGATTGATGATTGATGATTGGTGATTGATGATTGATGATTGATGATTGATGATTGATGATTGATGATTGATGATTGATGATTGATGATTGATGATTGATGATTGATGGTTGATGATTGATGATTGATGATTGATGAATTGATGATTGATGATTGATGATTCATGATTCATGATTCATGATTGATGATTGATGATTGATGATTGATGATTGATGATTGATGATTGATGATTGATGATTGATGATTGATGATTGATGATTGATGATTGATGATTGATGATTGATGATTGATGATTGATGATTGATGATTGATGATTGATGATTGATGATTGATGATTGATGATTTATGATTCATGATTGATGATTGATGATTGATGATTGATGATTGATGATTGATGATTGATGATTGATGATTGATGATTGATGATTGATGATTGATGATTGATGAGTGATCATTGATAATTGCTGATTCATGATTGATGATTGATTATTGATGATTGCTGATTCATGATTGATGATTGATTACTGATAATTGATGATTGATGATTGATGATTGATGATTGATGATTGATGATTGATGATTGATGATTGATGAATTGATGATTGATGATTCATGATTCATGATTGATGATTGATGATTGATGATTGGTGATTGATAAATGATGATGATGATGGATGATTGATGATTGGTGATTCATGATTCATGATTGATGATTGATGATTGATGATTGGTGATTGATGATTGATGATTGATGATTGATGATTGATGATTGATGATTGATGATTGATGATTGATGATTGATGAGTGATCATTGATAATTGCTGATTCATGATTGATGATTGATTATTGATGATTGCTGATTCATGATTGATGATTGATTACTGATAATTGATGATTGATGATTGATGATTGATGATTGATGATTGATGA
This sequence comes from Stratiomys singularior, assembly GCA_954870665.1. Lineage (NCBI taxonomy): Eukaryota > Metazoa > Arthropoda > Insecta > Diptera > Stratiomyidae > Stratiomys > Stratiomys singularior. The sequence goes on from CATOZT010000284.1 coordinate 46,977, forward strand.
TTGATGATTGATGATTGATGATTGATGATTGATGAATTGATGATTGATGATTCATGATTCATGATTGATGATTGATGATTGATGATTGGTGATTGATGAATGATGATGATGATGGATGATTGATGATTGGTGATTCATGATTCATGATTGATGATTGATGATTGATGATTGGTGATTCATGATTCATGATTGATGATTGATGATTGATGATTGGTGATTGATGATTGATGATTGATGATTGCTGATTCATGATTGATGATTGATGATTGATGATTGATGATTGATGATTGATGATTGTTGATTGGTGATTGATGATTGATGATTGATGATTGATGATTGATTATTGATTATTGATGATTGATGATTGTTGATTGATGATTGATGATTGGTGATTGACGATTGATGATTGATGATTGATGATTGATGATTGATGATTGATGATTGATGATTGATGATTGATGATTGATGATTGATGATTGATGATTGATGATTGATGATTGATGATTGATGCCTGATGATTGATGGATGATGATTGATGGTTGATGATTGATGATTGATCATTGATGATTGATCATTGATGATTGATGATTGTTGATTGATGATTGATGATTGATGATTGATGGTTAATGATTGATGATTGATGATTGATGATTGATGATTGATGATTGATGATTGATGATTGATGATTGATGATTGATGATTGATGATTGATGATTGATGATTGATGATTTATGATTGAGGATTGATGATTGATGACTCATGATTGCTGATCGATGATTGATGATGGATGATTGACGATTTATGATTGTTAAGTGATGATTGATGATTGACACTTTATGACTGATGATTATCGATTGATGATTGAATATTGATGATTTATAATTGATGATTGATGATTGATTATTGATGATTGATTATTGATGACTGATGATTGATGATTGATGACTGTTGATTAATGATTGATGATTGATAATTGATGATTGATGATTGATGATTGATGATTGATGATTGATGATTGATGATTGATGATTGATGATTGATGATTGATGATTGATGATTGATGATTGATGATTGATGATTGATGATTGGTGATTCATGGTTCATGATTGATGATTGATGATTGATGATTGATGATTGATGATTGATGATTGATGATTGATGATTGATGATTGATGATTGATGATTGATGATTGATGATTAATGATTGATGATTGATGATTGATGATTGATGATTGATGATTGATGATTGATGATTAATGATTGATGATTGATGATTCATGATTGATGATTGATGATTCATGATTGATGATTGATGATTGATGATTGATGATTGATGATTGATGATTGATGATTGATGATTGATGATTGATGAATGATGATGATGATGGATGATTGATGATTGGTGATTCATGATTCATGATTGATGATTGATGATTGATGATTGGTGATTGATGATTGATGATTGATGATTGGTGATTCATGATTCATGATTGATGATTGATGATTGATGATTGATGATTGATGATTGATGATTGATGATTGATGATTGATGATTGATGATTGATGATTGATGATTGCTGATTCATGATTCATGATTCATGACCGATGATTGATGATTGATGATTGATGATTGATTATTGATGATTGTTGATTGATGATTGATGATTGGCTATTGTTGGTTCTTTATTCATGATTGATGATTGATGATTGATGATTGATGATTGATGATTGATAATTGATGATTGATGATTGATGATTGATGATTGATGATTGATGATTGATGATTGATGATTAATGATTGATGATTGATGATTGATGATTGATGATTGATGATTGATGATTGACGATTGATGATTGATGATTGATGATTGATGATTGATGATTGATGATTGATGATTGATGATTGATGATTGATGATTGATGATTGATGATTGATGATTGATGATTGATGATTGATGATTGATGATTGATGATTGATGATTGATGATTGATGATTGATGATTGATGATTGATGATTGATGATTGATGATTGATGATTGATGATTGATGATTGATGATTGATGATTGATGATTGATGATTGATGATTGATGATTGATGATTGATGATTGATGATTGTTGATTGACGATTGACGATTGATGATTGATGATTGATGAATGATGATTGATGAGTGATGATAAATGGTTGATGATTGATGATTGATGATTGATGATTGATGATTGATGATTTATGATTGAGGATTGATGGTTGATGATTGATGATTAATGATTGATGATTGATGATTGATGATTGATGATTGATGATTGATGATTGATGATTGATGATTGATGATTGATGATTGATGATTGATGATTGATGATTGATGATTGATGATTGATGATTGATGATTGATGATTGATGATTGATGATTGATGATTGATGATTGATGATTGATGATTGATGATTGATGATTGATGATTGATGATTGATGATTGATGATTGATGATTGGATGATTGATGATGGTGATGGATGATTGATGATTGGTGATTCATGATTCATGATTGATGATTGATGATTGATGATTGGTGATTTATGATTGATGATTGATGATTGATGATTGCTGATTGATGATTGATGATTGATGATTGATGATTGATGATTGATGATTGATGATTGATGATTGGTGATTGATGATTGATGATTGATCATTGATGATTGATGATTGATAATTGATGATTGATGATTGATGATTGATGATTGATGATTGATGATTGATGATTGATGATTGATGATTGATGATTGCTGATCCATGATTCATGATTCATGATTGATGATTGATGATTGATGATTGATGATTGATGATTGATGATTGACGATTGATGAATTGATGATTGATGATTGATGATTGATGATTCATGACTCATGATTGATGATTGATGATTGATGATTGATGATTGATGATTGATGATTGATGATTGATGATTGATGATTGATGATTGATGATTGACGATTGATGATTGATGATTGATGATTGATGATTAATGATTGATGATTGATGATTGATTATTGATGATTGATGATTGATGATTGTTGATTGATGATTGATGATTGATGATTGATGGTTGATGATTGATGATTGATGATTGATGATTGATGATTGATGATTGATGATTGATGATTGATGATTGATGATTGATGATTGATGATTGATGATTGATGATTGATGATTGATGATTGATGATTGATGATTGATGATTGATGATTGATGATTGATGATTGATGATTGATGATTGATGATTGATGATTGATGATTGATGATTGATGATTGATGATTGATGATTGATGATTGATGATTGATGATGGATGATTGATGATTGATGATTGATGATTGATGATTGATGATTGATGATTGATGATTGATGATTGATGATTGATGATTGATGATTGATGATTGATGATTGATGATTGATGATTGATGATTGTTGATTGACGATTGACGATTGATGATTGATGATTGATGGATGATGATTGATGAGTGATGATAGATGGTTGATGATTGATGATTGATGATTGATGATTGATGATTGATGATTGATGATTGATGATTGATGATTGATGATTGATGATTGATGATTGATGATTGATGATTGATGATTGATGATTGATGATTGATGATTGATGATATGTGATTGGTGATTGATGATTGATGATTGATGATTGATGATTGATGATTGATGATTGATGATTGATGATTGATGATTGATGATTGATGATTGATGATTGATGATTGATGATTGGTGATTGATGATTGATGGTTGATGATTGATGATTGATGATTGATGATTGATGATTGATGATTGATGATTGATGATTGATGATTGCTATTTCATGATTGAAGATTAATGATTGATTATTGATGATTGATGATTGTTGATTGATGATTGATGATTGGTGATTGATGATTGATGATTGATGATTGATGATTGACGATTGATGATTGATGATTGATGATTGATGATTGATGCCTGATGATTGATGATTGATGATTGATGGTTGATGATTGATGATTGATGATTGATGATTGATGATTGATGATTGATGATTGATCATTGATGATTGATGATTGTTGATTGATGATTGATGATTGATGGTTGATGATTGATGATTGATGATTGATGATTGTTGAATGATGCTTGATGATTGATGATTGATGATTGGTGATTGATGATTGATGATTGATGATTGATGCCTGATGATTGATGATTGATGATTGATGGTTGATGATTGATGATTGATGATTGGTGATTGATGATTGATGATTGATGATTGATGATTGATGATTGATGATTGATGATTGATGGTTGATGATTGATGATTGATGATTGATGAATTGATGATTGATGATTGATGATTCATGATTCATGATTCATGATTCATGATTCATGATTCATGATTGATGATTGATGATTGATGATTGATGATTGATGATTGATGATTGATGATTGATGATTGATGATTGATGATTGATGATTGATGATTGATGATTGATGATTGATGATTGATGATTTATGATTCATGATTGATGATTGATGATTGATGATTGATGATTGATGATTGATGATTGATGATTGATGATTGATGATTAATGATTGATGATTGATGATTGATGATTGATGAGTGATCATTGATAATTGCTGATTCATGATTGATGATTGATTATTGATGATTGCTGATTCATGATTGATGATTGATTATTGATAATTGATGATTGATGATTGATGATTGATGATTGATGATTGATGATTGATGATTGATGATTGATGATTGATGATTGATGAATTGATGATTGATGATTCATGATTCATGATTGATGATTGATGATTGATGATTGATGATTGGTGATTGATGAATGATGATGATGATGGATGATTGATGATTGGTGATTCATGATTCATGATTGATGATTGATGATTGATGATTGGTGATTGATGATTGATGATTGATGATTGATGATTGATGATTGATGATTGATGATTGATGAGTGATCATTGATAATTGCTGATTCATGATTGATGATTGATAATTGATGATTGCTGATTCATGATTGATGATTGATTACTGATAATTGATGATTGATGATTGATGATTGATGATTGATGATTGATGATTGATGATTGATGATTGATGATTGATGATTGATGGTTGATGAATTGATGATTGATGATTCATGATTCATGATTCATGATTGATGATTGATGATTGATGATTGGTGATTGATGAATGATGATGATGATGGATGATTGATGATTGGTGATTCATGATTCATGATTGATGATTGATGATTGATGATTGGTGATTCATGATTCATGATTGATGATTGATGATTGATGATTGGTGATTGATGATTGATGATTGATGATTGCTGATTCATGATTGATGATTGATGATTGATGATTGATGATTGATGATTGATGATTGATGATTGATGATTGTTGATTGGTGATTGATGATTGATGATTGATGATTGATGATTGATGATTGATGATTGATTATTGATTATTGATGATTGATGATTGTTGATTGATGATTGATGATTGGTGATTGACGATTGATGATTGATGATTGATGATTGATGATTGATGATTGATGATTGATGATTGATGATTGATGATTGATGATTGATGATTGATGATTGATGATTGATGATTGATGATTGATGATTGATGATTGATGATTGATGATTGATGATTGATGCCTGATGATTGATGGATGATGATTGATGGTTGATGATTGATGATTGATCATTGATGATTGATCATTGATGATTGATGATTGTTGATTGATGATTGATGATTGATGATTGATGATTGATGGTTAATGATTGATGATTGATGATTGATGATTGATGATTGATGATTGATGATTGATGATTGATGATTGATGATTGATGATTGATGATTGATGATTGATGATTGATGATTGATGATTGATGATTGATGATTGATGATTTATGATTGAGGATTGATGATTGATGACTGATGATTGCTGATCGATGATTGATGATGGATGATTGACGATTTATGATTGTTAAGTGATGATTGATGATTGACACTTTATGACTGATGATTATCGATTGATGATTGAATATTGATGATTTATAATTGATGATTGATGATTGATGATTGGTGATTGATGAATGATGATGATGATGGATGATTGATGATTGGTGATTCATGATTCATGATTGATGATTGATGATTGATGATTGGTGATTCATGATTCATGATTGATGATTGATGATTGATGATTGGTGATTGATGATTGATGATTGATGATTGCTGATTCATGATTGATGATTGATGATTGATGATTGATGATTGATGCCTGATGATTGATGGATGATGATTGATGGTTGATGATTGATGATTGATCATTGATGATTGATCATTGATGATTGATGATTGATTATTGATTATTGATGATTGATGATTGTTGATTGATGATTGATGATTGGTGATTGACGATTGATGATTGATGATTGATGATTGATGATTGATGATTGATGATTGATGATTGATGATTGATGATTGATGATTGATGATTGATGATTGATGATTGATGATTGATGATTGATGATTGATGCCTGATGATTGATGGATGATGATTGATGGTTGATGATTGATGATTGATCATTGATGATTGATCATTGATGATTGATGATTGTTGATTGATGATTGATGATTGATGATTGATGATTGATGGTTAATGATTGATGATTGATGATTGATGATTGATGATTGATGATTGATGATTGATGATTGATGATTGATGATTGATGATTGATGATTGATGATTGATGATTGATGATTGATGATTGATGATTGATGATTGATGATTGATGCCTGATGATTGATGGATGATGATTGATGGTTGATGATTGATGATTGATCATTGATGATTGATCATTGATGATTGATGATTGTTGATTGATGATTGATAATTGATGATTGCTGATTCATGATTGATGATTGATTACTGATAATTGATGATTGATGATTGATGATTGATGATTGATGATTGATGATTGATGATTGATGATTGATGATTGATGATTGATGATTGATGATTGATGGTTGATGAATTGATGATTGATGATTCATGATTCATGATTCATGATTGATGATTGATGATTGATGATTGGTGATTGATGAATGATGATGATGATGGATGATTGATGATTGGTGATTCATGATTCATGATTGATGATTGATGATTGATGATTGGTGATTCATGATTCATGATTGATGATTGATGATTGATGATTGGTGATTGATGATTGATGATTGATGATTGCTGATTCATGATTGATGACTGTTGATTAATGATTGATGATTGATAATTGATGATTGATGATTGATGATTGATGATTGATGATTGATGATTGATGATTGATGATTGATGATTGATGATTGGTGATTCATGATTCATGATTGATGATTGATGATTGATGATTGATGATTGATGATTGATGATTGATGATTGATGATTGATGATTGATGATTAATGATTGATGATTGATGATTGATGATTGATGATTGATGATTGATGATTAATGATTGATGATTGATGATTGATGATTGATGATTGATGATTGATGATTGATGATTGATGATTGATGATTGATGATTGATGATTGATGATTGATGATTGATGATTGATGATTGATGAATGATGATGATGATGGATGATTGATGATTGATGGTTGATGATTGATGATTGATGATTGATGATTGATGATTGGTGATTGATGATTGATGATTGATGATTGGTGATTCATGATTCATGATTCATGATTGATGATTGATGATTGATGATTGATGATTGATGATTGATGATTGATGATTGATGATTGATGATTGATGATTGATGATTGATGATTGCTGATTCATGATTCATGATTCATGACCGATGATTGATGATTGATGATTGATGATTGATTATTGATGATTGTTGATTGATGATTGATGATTGGCTATTGTTGGTTCTTTATTCATGATTGATGATTGATGATTGATGATTGATGATTGATAATTGATGATTGATGATTGATGATTGATGATTGATGATTGATGATTGATGATTGATGATTGATGATTGATGATTGATGATTGATGATTGATGATTGATGATTGATGATTGATGATTGATGATTGATGATTGACGATTGATGATTGATGATTGATGATTGATAATTGATGATTGATGATTGATGATTGATGATTGATGATTGATGATTGATGATTGATGATTGATGATTGATGATTGATGATTGATGATTGATGATTGATGATTGATGATTGATGATTGATGATTGATGATTGATGATTGATGATTGATGATTGATGATTGATGATTGATGATTGATGATTGATGATTGATGATTGATGATTGATGATTGTTGATTGACGATTGACGATTGATGATTGATGATTGATGAATGATGATTGATGAGTGATGATAGATGGTTGATGATTGATGATTGATGATTGATGATTGATGATTGATGATTTATGATTGAGGATTGATGGTTGATGATTGATGATTAATGATTGATGATTGATGATTGATGATTGATGATTGATGATTGATGATTGATGATTGATGATTGATGATTGATGATTGATGATTGATGATTGATGATTGATGATTGATGATTGATGATTGATGATTGATGATTGATGATTGATGATTGATGATTGATGATTGATGATTGATGATTGATGATTGATGATTGATGATTGATGATTGATGATTGATGATTGATGATTGATGATTGATGATTGATGATTGGATGATTGATGATGGTGATGGATGATTGATGATTGGTGATTCATGATTCATGATTGATGATTGATGATTGATGATTGGTGATTTATGATTGATGATTGATGATT
>CATOZT010000285.1:0-27786 GCA_954870665.1 Stratiomys singularior
CAATCATCAATCATCAATCATCAATCATCAATCATCAATCATCAATCATCAATCATCAATCATCAATCATCAATCATCAATCATCATTCATCAATCATCAATCATCAATCATCAATCATCAATAATCAATCATCAATCATCAATCATCAATCATCAATCATCAATCATCAATCATCAATCATCAATCATCAATCATCAATCATCAATCATCATTCATCAAATCATTAATTATCAATCATCAATCATCAATCATCAATCATCAATCATCAATCATCAATCATCAATCATCAATCATCAATCATCAATCATCAATCATCAATCATCAATCATCAATCATCAATCATCAATCATCAATCATCAATCATCAATCATCAATCATCAATCATCAATCATCAATCATCAATCATCAATCATCAATCATCATTCATCAATCATCAATCATCAATATTCAATCATCAATCATCAATCGTCATTCATCAATCATCAATCATCAATCATCAATCATCAATCATCAATCATCAATCATCAATCATCAATCATCAACCATCAATCATCAATCATCAATCATCAATCATCAATCATCAATCATCAATCATCAATCATCAATCATCAATCATCAATCATCAATCATCAATCATCAATCATCAATCATCAATCATCAATCATCAATCATCAATCATCATTCATCAATCATCAATCATCAATATACAATCATCAATCATCAATCGTCATTCATCAATAATCAATCATCAATCATCAATCATCAATCATCAATTATCAATCATCAATCATCAATCATCAATCATCAATTATCAATCATCAATCATCAATCATCAATCATCATTCATCAATCATCAATCATCAATCATCAATCATCAATAATCAATCATCAATCATCAATCATCAATCATCAATCATCAATCATCAATTATCAATCATCAATCATCAATCATCAATCATCAATCATCAATCATCAATCATCAATCATCAATCATCAATCATCAATCATCAATCATCAATCATCAATCATCAATCATCAATCATCAATCATCATTCATCATTCATCAATCATCAATCATCAATCATCAATCTTCAATAATCAGTCATCAATCATAAATTATGACTCATCAATCATCCATCATCAAACATCAATCATCAATCATCAATCATCAATCATCAATCATCAATCATCAATCATCAATCATCAATCATCAATCATCAATCATCAATCATCAATCATCAATCATCAATCATCAATCATCAATCATCAATCATCAATCATCAATTATCAATCATCAATCATCAATCATCAATCATCAATCATCAATCATCAATCATCATTCATCAATCATCAATCATCAATCATCAATCATCAATAATCAATCATCAATCATCAATCATCAATCATCAATCATCAATCATCAATCATCAATCATCATTCATCAATCATTAATTATCAATCATCAATCATCAATCATCAATCATCAATCATCAATCATCAATCATCAATCATCAATCATCAATCATCAATCATCAATCATCAATCATCAATCATCAATCATCGATCATCGATCATCAATCATCAATCAGCAATCATCAATCATCAAGCACGAATCATCAATCATCAATCATCAATAATCAATCATCAATCATCAATCATCAATCATCAATCATCAATCATCAATCATCAATCATCGATCATCAATCATCAATCATCAATCATCAATCATCAATCATCAATCATCATTCATCAATCATCGATCATCAATCATCAATCATCAATCATCATTCATCAATCATCAATCATCAATCATCAATCATCAGTCATCAATAATCAGTCATTAATCATAAAATATGACTCATCAATCATCAACTATCAATCATCAATGATCAATTATCAATTAAAAACCATCAATCATCAATCATCAATCATCAATCAGCAATCATCAATCATCAAGCACCAATCATCAATCATCGATCATCAATCATCAATCATCAATCATCAATCATCAATCATCAATCATCAATTATCAATCATCAATCATCAATCATCAATCATCAATCATCAATCATCAATCATCAATCATCAATCATCAATCATCAATCATCAATCATCAATCATCAATTATCAATCATCAATCATCAATCATCAATCATCAATCATCAATCATCAATCATCATTCATCAATCATCAATCATCAATCAGCAATCATCAATCATCAAGCACCAATCATCAATCATCGATCATCAATCATCAATCATCAATCATCAATCATCAATCATCAATCATCAATTATCAATCATCAATCATCACTCATCAATCATCAATCATCAATCATCAATCATCAATCATCAATCATCAATCATCAATCATCAATCATCAATCATCATTCATCAATCATCAATCATTTATCATCAATCTTCAATAATCAGTCATCAATCATAAATTATGACTCATCAATCATCCATCATCAAACATCAATCATCAATCATCAATCATCAATCATCAATCATCAATCATCAATCATCAATCATGAATCATGAATCATCAATCATCAATCATCAATCATCAATCATCAATCATCAATCATCAATCATCAATTATCAATCATCAATCACCAATCATCAATCATCAATCATCAATCATCAATCATCAATCATCAATCATCAACCATCAATCAATAATCATCAATCATCCATCATCAATCATCAATCATCAATCATCAATCATCAATCATCAATCATCAATCACCAATCATCAATCATCAATCACCAATCATCAATCATCAATCATCTATCATCAATCATCAATCATCAATCATCAATCATGAATCATCAATCATCAATCATCAATCATCAATCATCAATCATCAATGATCAATCATCAATCATCAATCATCAACCATCAATCATCAATCATCAATCATCCATCATCAATCATCAATCATCAATCATCAATCATCAATCATCAATCATCAATCATCAATCATCAATCATCAATCATCAATCATCATTCATCAATCATCGATCATCAATCATCAATCATCAATCATCAATCATCAATCATCATTCATCAATCATCAATCATCAATCATCAATCATCAATAATCAGTCATTAATCATAAATTATGACTCATCAATCATCAACTATCAATCATCAATCATCAATCATCAATAATCAATTATCAATTAAAAATCATCAATCATCAATCATCAATCATCAATCATCAATCATCAATCAGCAATCATCAATCATCAAGCACCAATCATCAATCATCGATCATCAATCATCAATCATCAATCATCAATCATCAATCATCAATCATCAATCATCAATCATCAATCATCAATCATCAATCATCAATCATCAACCATCAATCATCAATCATCAATCATCAATCATCAATCATCAATCATCAATCATCAATCATCAATCATCAATCATCAATCATCAATCATCAATCATCAATCATCATTCATCAATCATCAATCATCAATCTACAATAATCAGTCATCAATCATAAATTATGACTCATCAATCATCCATCATCAAACATCAATCATCAATCATCAATCATCAATCATCAATCATCAATCATCAATCATCAATCATCAATTATCAATCATCAATCACCAATCATCAATCATCAATCATCAATCATCAATCATCAATCATCAATCATCAACCATCAATCATCAATCATCAATCATCCATCATCAATCATCAATCGTCATTCATCAATCATCAATCATCAATCATCAATCATCAATCACCAATCATCAATCATCAATCATCTATCATCAATCATCAATCATCAATCATCAATCATCAATCATCAATCATCAATCATCAATCATCAATCATCAATAATCAATCATCAATCATCAATTATGACTCATCAACCATCCATCATCAATCATCATTCATGAATCATCAATCATCAATCACCAATCATAAATCATCAATCATAAATTATGACTCATCAATCGTCCATCATCAATCATCAATCATCAATCACCAATCATCAATAATCAATCATCAATAATTAAGCATCAATTTTCGATCATCAATCATCAATCATCCATAATCAATCATCAATCATCAATCATCAATCATCAATCATCAATCATCAATCATCAATCATCAATCATCAATCATCAATCATCAATCATCAATCATCAATCATCAATCATCAATCATCAATCATCAATCATCAATCATCAATCATCAATCATCAATCATCAATCATCAATCATCAATCATCAATCATCAATCATCAATCATCAATCATCAATCATCAATCATCAATCATCAATCATCAATCATCAATCATCAATCATCAATCATCAATCATCAATCATCAATCATCAATCATTAATCATCAATCATCAATCATGAATCATCAATAAAAAGTCATCAATCGTAAATTATGACTCATCAATCATCCATCATCAATCATCATTCAGCAATCATCAATCATCAAGCATCAATAAAAAATCATCAATCATCCATCATCAATCATCAATTATCAATCATCAATCATCACTCATTAATCATAAATCATCAATCATCAATAATTTATCATCAATTATAAATCATCAATTATCAATCAGCAATCATCAATCATCAATCATCAATCATGAATCATCAATTATCAATCATCAATCACCAATCCTCAATCATCAATCATCAATCATCAATCATCAATCATCAATCATCAACCATCAATCATCAATCATCAATCATCAATCATCAATCATCAATCATCAATCATCAATCATCAATCATCAATCATCAATCATCAATCATCAATCATCAATCATCAATCATCAATCATCAATCATCAATCATCAATCATCAATCATCAATCACCAATCATCAATCATCAATCATCAATCATCAATCATCAATAATCAATCATCAATCATCAATCATCAATCATCAATCATCAATAATCAATTATCAATTATAAATCATCAATCATCAATTATCAATCATCAATTACCAATCATCAATCATCAATCATCAATCATCAATCATCAATCATCAACCATCAATCATCAATCATCAATCATCAATAATCAATCATCAATCATCAATCATCAATCATCAATCATCAATCATCAATCATCAATCATCAATCATCAATCATCAATCATCAATCATCAATCATCAATCATCAATCATCAATCACCAATCATCAATCATCAATCATCTATCATCAATCATCAATCATCAATCATTAATCATCAATCATCAATCATCAATCATCAATCATCAATTATCAATCATCAATCATCAATCATCAATCATCAATTATGGTTCATCAACCATCCATCATCAATCATCATTCATCAATCATCAATCATCAATCATAAATCATCAATCATAAATTATGACTCATCAATCGTCCATCATCAATCATCAATCATCAATCATCAATCACCAATCATCAATCATCAATCATCAATCATCAATAATCAATCATCAATAATTAATCATCAATCTTCGATTTTCAATCATCAATCCTCCATAATCAATCATCAATCATCAATAATCAAACATCAATCATCACTCATCAATCATCAATCATCAATCATCAATCATCAATCATCAATCATCAATCATCAATCATCAATCATCAATCATCAATCATCAATCATCAATCATCAATCATCAATCATCAATAATCAATCATCAATCATCAATCATCAATCATCAATCATCAATCATCAATCATCAATCATCAATCATCAGTCATCAATCATCAATCATCAATCATCAATCATCAATCATCATTCATCAATAATCAATCATCAACCATCAATCATCGTTCATCAATCATCAATCATCAATCATCAATCGTCAATCATCAATCATCAATCATCAATCATCAATCATCAATCATCAATCATCAATCATCAATCATCAATCATCAATCATCAATCATCAATCATCAATCATCAATCATCAATCATCAATCATCAATCATCAATCATCAATCATCAATCATCAATCATCAATCATCAATCATCAATCATCAATCATCAATCATCAACCATCAATCATCAATCATCAATCATCAATCATCAATCATCAAACATCAATCATCAATCATCAATCATCAATCATCAATCATCAATCATCAATCATCAATCATCAATCATCATTCATCAATCATCAATCATCAATATTCAATCATCAATCATCAATCGTCATTCATCAATCATCAATCATCAATCATCAATCATCAATCATCAATCATCAATCATCAATCATCAATCATCAATCATCAATCATCAATCATCAATCATAAATCACCAATCATCAATAATCAATCATCAATCATCAATCATCAGTCATCAGTCATCAATCATCAATCATCAATCGTCAATCATCAATCATCAATCACAATCAATCATCAATCAACAATCATGAATCATCAATCATCAATCATCAATCATCAATCATCAATAATCAATCGTCATTCATCAATCATCAATCATCAATCATCAATCATCAATCATCAATCATCAATCATCAAACTTCAATCATCAATCATCAATCATCAATCATCAATCATCAATCATCAATCATCAATCATCAATCATCAATCATCAATCATCAATCATCAAACATCGTTCATCAATCATCAATCATCAATCATCAATCATCAATCGTCATTCATCAATCATCAATCATCAATCATCAATCATCAATCATCAATTATCAATCAGCAATCAGCAATCATCAATCATCAATCATCAATCATCAATTATCAATCATCAATCATCAATCATCAATCATCAATCATCAATCATCAATCATCAATCATCAATCATCAACCATCAATCATCATTCATCAATCATCAATCATCAATCATCAATCATCAATTATCAATCATCAATCATCAATCATCAATCATCAATCGTCAATCATCAATCATCAATCATCAATAATCAATCATCAATCATCAATCATCAATAATTAATTATCAACCATCAATCATCAAATATCAATCATCAATCATAAATCATCAATCATCAATAATCAATCATCAATCATCAGTCATCAATCATCAATCATTAATCATTAATCATCAATCGTCAATCATCAATCATCAATCACAATCAATCATCAATCAACAATCATCAATCATCAATCATCAATCATCAATCATCAATCATCAATCATCAATCATCAATCATCAATCATCAATCATCAATCATCAATCATCAATCATCAATCATCAATCATCAATCATCAATCATCAATCATCAATCATCAATCATCAATCATCAATCATCAATCATCAATCATCAATCATCAATCATCAATCATCAATCATCAATCATCAATCATCAATCATCAATCATCAATCATCAATCATCAATCATCAATCATCAATCATCAATCATCAATCATCAATCATCATTCATCAATCATCAATCATCAATCATCAATGGTCATTCATTAATCATCAATCATCAATCATCAATCATCAATAGTCAACCATCAATCATCAATCATCAATCATCAATTATCAATCAGCAATAAGCAAGCATCAATCATCAATCATCAATCATCAATCATCAATTATCAACCATCAATCATCAATCATCAATCATCAATCATCGATCATCAATCATCAATCATCAATCATCAATCATCAATCATCAATCATCAATCATCAATCATCAATCATCAATCATCAGTCATCAATCATCAATCATCAATCATCAATCATCAATCATCAATCATCAATCATCAATCATCAATCATCATTCATCAATCATCAATCATCAACCATCAATCATCATTCATCAATCATCAATCATCAATCATCAATCATCAATCGTCAATCATCAATCATCAATCATCAATCATCAATCATCAATCATCAATCATCAATCATCAATCATCAATCATCAATCATCAATCATCAATCATCAATCATCAACCATCAATCATCAATCATCAATCATCAATCATCAATCATCAATTATCAATCATCAATCATCAATCATCAATAATCAATCATCAATCATCATTCATCAATCATCAATCATCAATCATCAATCATCATTCATCAATCATCGATCATCAATCATCAATCATCAATCATCAATCATCAATCATCATTCATCAATCATCGATCATCGATCATCAATCAGCAATCATCAATCATCAAGCACCAATTATCAATCATCAATCATCAATCATCAATCATCAATCATCAATCATCAATCATCAATCATGAATCATCAATCATCAATCATCAATCATCAATCATCAATCATCAATCATCAATCATCAATCATCAATCATCAAGCATCAATCATCAATCATCAATCATCAATCATAAATCATCAATCATCAATAATCAATCATCAATCATCAGTCATCAATCATCAATCATTAATCATCAATCGTCAATCATCAATCATCAATCACAATCAATCATCAATCAACAATCATCAATCATTAATCATCAATCATCACTCATCAATCATCAATCATCAATCATCAATCATCAATCATCAATCATCAATAATCAATCATCAATTATCAATCATCAATCATCAATCATCAATCATCAATCATCAATCATCAATCATCAATCATCAATCATCAATCATCAATCATCAATCATCAATCATCGATCATCGATCATCAATCATCAATCAGCAATCATCATTCATCATGCACCAATCATCAATCATCAATCATCAATCATCAATCATCAATCATCAATCATCAATCATCAATCATCAATCATCAATCATCAATCATCAATCATCAATCATCAATCATCAATCATCAATCATCAATCATCAATCATCAATCATCAATCATCAATCATCAATCATCAATAATCAATCATCAATCATCAATCATCAATCATCAATCATCAATCATCAATCATCAATCATCAATCATCAATCATCAATCATCAATCATCAATCATCAATCATTAATCGTCAATCATCAATCATCAATCACAATCAATCATCAATCAACAATCATCAATCATCAATCATCAATCATCAATCATCAATCATCAATCATCAATCATCAATCATCAATCATCAATCATCAATCATCAATCATCAATCATCAATCATCAATCATCAATCATCAATCATCAATCATCAATCATCGATCATCAATCAGCAATCAACAATCATCAAGCACCAATCATCAATCATCAATCATCGATCATCAATCATCAATCATCAATCATCAATCATCAATCATCAATCATCAACCATCAACCATCAATCATCAATCATCAATCCTAATTCATCAATCATCAATAATCAATCATGAATAATCAGTCATCAATCATCAATCATTAATCATCAATCGTCAATCATAAATCATCAATCACAATCAAATGTCAATCATCAATCATCAATCATCGACATCTAATCATCAATAATCAATCATCAATCATCAATAATTAATCATCAACCATCAATCATCAATCATCAATCATAAATCATCAATCATCAATCATCAATCATCAATAATCAATCATCAATCATCAGTCATCAATCATCAATCATTAATCGTCAATCGTCAATCATCAATCATCAATCATCAATCATTAATCATCAATCGTCAATCATCAATCATCAATCATCAATCATCAACCACAATCAATCATCAATCATCAATCATCAATCATCAATCATCAATCATCAATCATCAATCATCAATCATCAATCATCAATCATCAATCATCAATCATCAATCATCAATCATCAATCATCAATCATCAATCGTCAATCATCAATCATTAATCATCAATCATCAATCATCAATCATCAATCATCAATCATCAATCATCAATAATCAATCATCAATAATTAAACATCAACCATCAATCATCAATTATAAATCATCAATCATCAATAATCAATCATCAATCATCAGTCATCAATCGTCAATCATTAATCATCAATCGTCAATCATCAATCATCAATCACAATCAATCATCAAACATCAATCATCAATCATTAATCATCAATCATCAATAATCAATCATCAATCATTAATAATTAATCATCAACCATCAATCATCAATCATCAATCATCAATCATAAATCATCAATCATCAATAATCAATCATCAATCATCTGTCATCAATTATCAATCATGAATCGACAATCGTCAATCATCAATCATCAATCACAATCAATCATCAATCAACAATCATCAATCATCAATCATCAATCATCAATCATCAATCATCAATCATCAATCATCAATCATCAATCATCAATCATCAATCATCAATCATCAATCATCAATCATCAATCATCAACCAGCAATCATCACTCATCAATCATCAATAATCAATTATCAATCATCAATCATCAATCATCAATCAGCAAACATCAATCATCAATCATCAATCATCAATCATCAATCATCAATCATCAATCACCAATCATCAATCATCAATCATCAATCATCAATCATCAATCATCAATCATCAATTATCAATCATCAATCATCAATCATCAATCATCAATCATCAATCCTCAATCATCAATCATCAATCATCAATCATCAATCATCAATCATCAATCATCAATCATCAATCATCAATAATCAATCATCAATCATCAGTCATCAATCATCAATCATTAATCATCAATCGTCAATCATCAGTCATCAATCACAATCAATCATCAAACATCAATCATCAATCATCAATCATCAATCATCAATAATCAATCATCAATCATCAATAATTAATCATCAACCATCAATCATCAATCATCAACCATCAATCATAAATCATCAATCATCAATCATCAATCATCAATCATCAATCATCAATCATCAATCATCAATCATCAATCATCAATCATCAATTATCAATCATCAATCATCAATCATCAATCATCAATCATTAATCATCAATCATCAATCATCAATCATCAATCATCGATCATCAATCATCAATCAGCAATCATCAATCATCAAGCACCAATCATTAATCATCGATCATCAATCATCAATCATCAATCATCAATCATTAATCATCAATCATCAATCATCAATCATCAATCATCAATCATCAATCATCAATCATCAATCATCAATCATCAATCATCAATCATCAATCATCAATAATCAATCATCAATCATCAATCATCAATCATCAATCATCAATCATCAATCATCAATCATCAATCATCAATCATCAATCATCAATCATCAATCATCAATCATCAATCATCAATCATCAATCATCAAGCATCAATCATCAATCATCAATCATCAATCATCAATCATCAATCATTAATCGTCAATCATCAATCATCAATCACAATCAATCATCAATCAACAATCATCAATCATCAATCATCAATCATCAATCATCAATCATCAATCATCAATCATCAATCATCAATCATCAATCATCAATCATCAATCATCAATCATCAATCATCAATCATCAATCATCAATCATCAATCATCAATCATCGATCATCAATCAGCAATCAACAATCATCAAGCACCAATCATCAATCATCAATCATCGATCATCAATCATCAATCATCAATCATCAATCATCAATCATCAATCATCAATCATCAATAATCAATCATCAATCATCAATCATCAATCATCAATCATCAATACTCAATCATCAATCGTCAATCATCAATCATCATTCATCAATCATCAATCATCAACCATCAATCATCATTCATCAATCATCAATCATCAATCATCAATCGTCAATCGTCAATCATCAATCATCAATCATCAATCATCAATCATCAATCATCAATCATCAATCATCAATCATCAATCATCAATCATCAATCATCAATCATCAATCATCAATCATCAATCATCAATCATCAATCATCAATCATCAATCATCAATCATCAATCATCAATCATCAATCATCAATCATCAATCATCAATCATCAATCATCAATCATCAATCATCAATCATCAATCATCAATCATCAATCATCAATCATCAATCATCAATCATCAATCATCAATCATCAATCATCAATCATCAACCATCAATCATCAATCATCAATCATCAATCATCAATCATCAATCGTCACACATCAATCATCAATCATCAATCATCAATCATCAATCATCAATCATCAATCATCAATCATCAATCATCAATCATCAATCATCAATCATCAATCATCAATCATCATTCATCAATCATCAATCATCAATCATCAATCATCAATAATCAATCATCATTCATCAATCATCAATCATCAATCATCAATCATCAATCATCAATCATCAATCATCAATCATAAATCATCAATCATCAATAATCAATCATCTATATTCAGTCATCAATCATCAATCATTAATCATCAATCGTCAATCATCAATCATCAATCACAATCAATCATCAATCAACAATCATCAATCATCAATCATCAATCATCAATCATCAATCATCAATCATCAATTATCAATCATCAATCATCAATCATCAATCATCAATCATCAATCATCAATCATCAATCATCAATCATCGATCATCAATCATCAATCAGCTATCATCAATCATCAAGTACCAATCATCAATCATCAATCATCAATCATCAATCATCAACCATCAATCATCAATCATCAATCATCAATCATCAATCATCAATCATCAATCATCAATCATCAATCATCAATCATCAATCATCAATCATCAACCATCAATAATCAATCATCAATCATCAATAATTAATCATCAACCATCAATCATCAATCATCAATCATAAATCACCAATCATCAATAATCAATCATCAGTCATCAGTCATCAATCATCAATCTTTAATCATCAATCGTCAATCATCAATCATCAATCATCAATCACAATCAATCATCAATCAACAATCATCAATCATCAATCATCAATCATCAATCATCAATCATCAATCATCAATCATCAATCATCAATCATCAATCATCAATCATCAACCATCAATCATAAATCATCAATCATCAATCATCAATCATCAATCATCAATCATCAATCATCAATCATCAATCATCAATCATCAATCATCAATCATCAATTATCAATCATCAATCATCAATCATCAATCATCAATCATTAATCATCAATCATCAATCATCAATCATCAATCATCGATCATCAATCATCAATCAGCAATCATCAATCATCAAGCACCAATCATTAATCATCGATCATCAATCATCAATCATCAATCATCAATCATCAATCATCAATCATCAATCATCAATCATCAATCATCAATAATCAATCATCAATCATCAATCATCAATCATCAATCATCAATCATCAATCATCAATCATCAATCATCAATCATCAATCATCAATCATCAATCATCAATCATCAATCATCAAGCATCAATCATCAATCATCAATCATCAATCATCAATCATCAATCATCATTCATCAATCATCAATCACCAATCATCAATCATCAATAATCAGTCATCAATCATCAATAATCAGTCATCAATCATAAATTATGACTCATCAATCATCAATCATCAACCATCAGTCATCAATCATCAATCATCAATCATCAATCATCAATCATCAATCATCAAGCATCAATCATCAATCATCAATCATCAATCATCAATCATCAATCATCAATCATCAATCATCAATCATCAATCATCAATCATCAATCATCAATCATCAATCATCAATCATCAATCATCAATCATCAATCATCAATCATCAATCATCAATCATCAATCATCAATCATCAATCATCAATCATCAATCATCAATCATCAATCATCAATCATCAATCATCAATCATCAATCATCAATCATCAATCATCAATCACCAATCATCAATCATCAATAATCAGTCATCAATCATAAATTATGAATCATCAATCATCCATCATCAACCATCAATCATCAATCATCAATCATCAATCATCAATCATCAATCATCAATCTGCAATCATCAATCATCAATCATCAATCATCAATCATCAATCAGCAATCATCAATCATCAATCATCAATCATCAATCATCAACCATCAATCTGCAATCATCAATCATCAATCATCAATCATCAATCAGCAATCATCAATCATCAATCATCAATCATCAATCATCAACCATCAATCATCAAAAATCAATCATCAATCATCAATCATCAATCATCAATCATCAATCATTAATTATCAATCATCAATCATCAATCATCAATCATCAACCATCAATAATCAATCATCAATCATCAATAATTAATCATCAACACTCAATCATCAATAATCAATCATCAATCATAAATCATCAATCTTCAATAATCAATCATCAATCATCAGTCATCAATCATCAATCTTTAGTCATCAATCGTCAATCATCAATCATCAATCACAATCAATCATCAATCATCAATCATCAATTAGCAATCATCAATCATCAAGCACCAATCATCAATCATCGTTCATCAATCATCAATCATCAATCATCAATCATCAATCATCAATCATCAATCATCAATCATCAATCATCAATCATCAATCATCAATCATCAATCATCAATCATCAATCATTATTCATCAATCATCAATCACCAATCATCAATCATCAATAATCAGTCATCAATCATAAATTATGACTCATCAATCATCCATCATCAACCATCAATCATCAATCATCAATCATCAATCATCAATCATCAATCATCAATCATCAATCATCAATCATCAATCATCAATCATCAATCATCAATCATCAATCATCAATCATCAATCATCAATCATCATTCATCAATCATCAATCATCAATCATCAATCATCAATCATCAATCATCAATCATCAATCATCAATCATCAATCATCATTCATCAATCATCAATCACCAATCATCAATCATCAATAATCAGTCATCAATCATAAATTATGACTCATCAATCATCCATCATCAACCATCAATCATCAATCATCAATCATCAATCATCAATCATCAATCATCAATCATCAATCATTAATAAGCAATTATCAATTATAAATCATCAATCATCAATCATCAATCATCAATCATCAATCATCAATCATCAATCATCAATTATCAGTCATCAATCACCAATCATCAATCATCAATCATCAATCATCAACCATCAATCATCAATCATCAATCATCAATCATCAATCATCAATCATCAATCATCAATCATCAATCATCAATCATCAATCATCAATCATCAATCATCAATCATCAATCATCAATCATCAATCATCAATCATCAATCATCAATCACCAATCATCAATCATCAATCATCTATCATCAAACATCAATCATCAATCATCAATCATCAATCATCAATCATCAATCATCAATCATCAATCATCAATCATCAATCATCAATCATCAATCATCAATCATCAATCATCAATCATCAATCATCATTCATCAATCACCAATCACCAATCATCAATCATCAATAATCAGTCATCAATCATAAATTATGACTCATTAATCATCCATCATCAACCATCAATCATCAATCATCAATCATCAATCATCAATCATCAATCATCAATCATTAATAAGCAATTATCAATTATAAATCATCAATCATCAATCATCAATCAGCAATCATCAATCATCAATCATCAATCATCAATCATCAATTATCAGTCATTAATCACCAATCATCAATCATCAATCATCAATCATCAATCATCAATCATCAATCATCAATCATCAATCATCAATCTTCAACCATCAATCATCAATCATCAATCATCAATCATCAATCATCAATCATCAATCATCAATCATCAATCATCAATCATCAATCATCAATCATCAATCATCAATCATCAATCATCAATCATCAATCACCAATCATCAATCATCAATCATCTATCATCAAACATCAATCATCAATCATCAATCATCAATCATCAATCATCAATCATCAATCAACAATCATCAATCATCAATCATCAATCATCAATCATCATTCATCAATCATCAATCACCAATCATCAATCATCAATAATCAGTCATCAATCATAAATTATGACTCATCAATCATCCATCATCAACCATCAATCATCAATCATCAATCATCAATTATCAATCATCAATCATTAATAAGCAATTATCAATTATAAATCATCAATCATCAATCATCAATCAGCAATCATCAATCATCAATCATCAATCATCAATCATCAATCATCAATCATCAATCATCAATCATCAATCATCAATCATCAATCATCAATCACCAATCATCAATCATCAATCACCAATCATCAATCACCAATCATCAATCATCAATCATCTATCATCAAACATCAATCATCAATCATCAATCATCAATCATCAATCATCAATCGTCCATCATCAATCATCAATCATCAATCATCAATTATCAATCATCAATCATCAATCATCAATCATCAATCATCAATCATCAATCATCAATCATCATTCATCAATCATCAATCACCAATCATCAGTCATCAATAATCAGTCATCAATCATAAATTAAGACTCATCAATCATCCATCATCAACCATCAATCATCAATCATCAATCATCAATCATCAATCATCAATCATCAATCATCAATCGTCCATCATCAATCATCAATCATCAATCATCAATTATCAATCATCAATCATCAATCATCAATCATCAATCATCAATCATCAATCATCATTCATCAATCATCAATCACCAATCATCAGTCATCAATAATCAGTCATCAATCATAAATTAAGACTCATCAATCATCCATCATCAACCATCAATCATCAATCATCAATCATCAATCATCAGTCATCAATCATCAATCATCAATCATTAATAAGCAATTATTAATTATAAATCATCAATCATCAATCATCAATCAGCAATCATCAATCATCAATCATCAATCATCAATCATCAATCATCAATCATCAATAATCAATCATCAATCATCAATCACCAATCATCAATCATCAATCATCTATCATCAAACATCAATCATCAATCATCAATCATCAATCATCAATCATCAATCATCAATCATCAATCATCATTCATCAATCATCAATCATCAATCATCAATCATCAATCATCCATCATCAATCATCAATCATCAATCATCAATCATCAATCATCAATCATCAATCATCAATCATCAATCATCAATCATCAATCATCAATCATCAATCATTAATCATCAATCATCAATCATCAATCATGAATCATCAATAATTAGTCATCAATCATAAATTATGACTCATCAATCATCCATCATCAATCATCATTCAGCAATCATCAATCATCAGTCATCATAAATAAATCATCAATCATCCATCATCAATCATCAATTATCAATCATCAATCATCAATCATTAATCATCAATCATCAATAATTAATCATCAATTATAAATCATCAATCATCAATCATCAATCATCAATCATCAATCATCAATCATCAATCATCAATCATCAATCATCAATTATAAATCATCAATCACCAATCATCAATCATCAATCATCAATCATCAATCATCAATCATCAATCATCAATCATCAATCATCAATCATCAATCATCAATCATCAATCATCAACCATCAATCATCAATCATCAATCATCAATCATCATTCATCAATCATCAATCACCAATCATCAGTCATCAATAATCAGTCATCAATCATAAATTATGACTCATCAATCATCCATCATCAACCATCAATCATCAATCATCAATCATCAATTATCAATCATCAATCATTAATAAGCAATTATCAATTATAAATCATCAATCATCAATCATCAATCATCAATCATCAATTATCAGTCATCAATCACCAATCATCAATCATCAATCATCAATCATCAACCATCAATCATCAATCATCAATCATCAATCATCAATCATCAATCATCAATCATCAATCATCAATCATCAATCATCAATCATCAATCATCAATCATCAATCATCAATCATCAATCATCAATCATCAATCATCAATCACCAATCATCAATCATCAATCACCAATCATCAATCACCAATCATCAATCATCAATCATCTATCATCAAACATCAATCATCAATCATCAATCATCAATCATCAATCGTCCATCATCAATCATCAATCATCAATCATCAATTATCAATCATCAATCATCAATCATCAATCATCAATCATCAATCATCATTCATCAATCATCAATCACCAATCATCAGTCATCAATAATCAGTCATCAATCATAAATTAAGACTCATCAATCATCCATCATCAACCATCAATCATCAATCATCAATCATCAATCATCAGTCATCAATCATCAATCATCAATCATTAATAAGCAATTATTAATTATAAATCATCAATCATCAATCATCAATCAGCAATCATCAATCATCAATCATCAATCATCAATCATCAATCATCAATCATCAATAATCAATCATCAATCATCAATCACCAATCATCAATCATCAATCATCTATCATCAAACATCAATCATCAATCATCAATCATCAATCATCAATCATCAATCATCAATCATCAATCATCATTCATCAATCATCAATCATCAATCATCAATCATCAATCATCCATCATCAATCATCAATCATCAATCATCAATCATCAATCATCAATCATCAATCATCAATCATCAATCATCAATCATCAATCATCAATCATCAATCATTAATCATCAATCATCAATCATCAATCATGAATCATCAATAATTAGTCATCAATCATAAATTATGACTCATCAATCATCCATCATCAATCATCATTCAGCAATCATCAATCATCAGTCATCATAAATAAATCATCAATCATCCATCATCAATCATCAATTATCAATCATCAATCATCAATCATTAATCATCAATCATCAATAATTAATCATCAATTATAAATCATCAATCATCAATCATCAATCATCAATCATCAATCATCAATCATCAATCATCAATCATCAATTATAAATCATCAATCACCAATCATCAATCATCAATCATCAATCATCAATCATCAATCATCAATCATCAATCATCAATCATCAATCATCAATCATCAATCATCAATCATCAACCATCAATCATCAATCATCAATCATCAATCATCAATCATCAATCATCAATCATCAATCATTGATCATCAATCATCAATCATCAATCATCAATCATCAATCACCAATCATCAATCATCAATCATCAGTCATCTATCATCAATCATCAATCATCAATCATCAATTATCAATTATCAATCATCAATCATCAATCATCAATCATCAATCATCAATAATCAATTATCAATCATAAATCATCAATCATCAATCAGTAATCATCAATCATCAATCATCAATCATCAATCATCAATCATCAATCATCAATCATCAATCATCAATTATCAATCATCAATCATCAATCACCAATCATCAATCATCAATCATCAATCATCAATCATCAATCATCAATCATCAATCATCAATCATCAACCATCAATCATCAATCATCAATCATCAATCATCAATCATCAATCATCAATCATCAATCATCAATCATCAATCATCAATCATCAATCATCAATCATCAATCACCAATCATCAATCATCAATAATCAATTATCAATCATCAATCATCAATCATCATTCATCAATCATCAATCATCAATCATCAATTATCAATCATCAATCACCAATCATCAATCATCAATCATCAATCATCAATCATCAATCATCAATCATCAATCATCAATCATCAATCATCAATCATCAATCATCAATCATCAATCATCAATCATCAATCATCAATCATCAATCATCAATCATCAATCATCAACCATCAATCATCAATCATCAATCATCAATCATCAATCATCAATCATCAATCATCAATCATCAATCATCAATCATCAATCATCAATCATCAATCACCAATCATCAATCATCAATGATCAATTATCAATCATCAATCATCAATCATCATTCATCATTCATCAATCATCAATCATCAATCATCAATCATCAATCATCAATCATCAATCATCAATCACCAATCATCAATCATCAATAATCAATTATCAATCATCAATCATCAATCATCATTCATCAATCATCAATCATCAATCATCAATCATCAATCATCAATCATCAATCATCAATCATCAATCGCCAATCATCAATCATCAATCATCAATTATGACTCATCAACCATCCATCATCAATCATCATTCGTCAATCATCAATCATCAATCATAAATCATCAATCATAAATTATGACTCATCAATCGTCCATCATCAATCATCAATCATCAATCACCAATCATCAATCATCAATCATCAATCATCAATAATCAATCATCAATAATTAATCATCAATCTTCGATCATCAATCATCAATCATCCATAATCAATCATCAATCATCAATAATCAATCATCAATCATCAATCATCAATCATCAATCATCAATCATCAATCATCAATCATCAATCATCAATCATCAATTTTCAATCATCAATCATCAATCATCAATCATCAATCATCAATCATCAATCATCAATCATCAATCATCAATCATCAATCATCAATCATCAATCATCAATCATCAATCATCCATCATCAATCATCAATCATCAATAACAATCATCAATAATCAATCATCAATCATCAATCATCAATCATTAATCATCAATCATCAATCATCAATCATCAATCATCAATAATCAGTCATCAATCATAAATTATGACTCATCAATCATCCATCATCAATCATCATTCAGCAATCATCAATCATCAGTCATCAATAATAAATCATCAATCATCCATCATCAATCATCAATTATCAATCATCAATCATCAATCATTAATCATCAATCATCAATCAATAATCATCAATCTTCAATCATCAATCATCAATCATCAATAATCAATTATCAATCATCAATCATCAATCATCATTCATCAATCATCAATCATCAATCATCAATCATCAATCATCAATCATCAATCATCAATCATCAATCATCAATCATCAATCATCGATCATCAATCATCAATCATCAATCATCGATCATCAATCATCAATCATCAATCATCAATCATCAATCATCAATCATCAATCCTCAATCATCAATCATCAATCATCAATCATCAATCCTCAATCATCAATCATCAATCATCAATCATCAATCATCAATCATCAATCATCAATCATCAATCATCAATCATCAATCATCAATCATCAATCATCAATCATCAATCATCAATCATCAATCATCAATCATCATTCATCAATCATCAATCATCAATCATCATTCATCAATCATCAATCATCAATCATCAATCATCAATCATCATTTATCAATCATCAATCATCAATCATCAATTATCAATCATCAATCATCAATCATCAATCATCAATCATCAATCATCAATCATCAATCATCAATCATCAATCATCAATCATCAATCATCAATCACCAATCATCAATCATCAATCATCAATCATTATCGTCAACCATCAATCATCAATTATCAATCATCAATCATCAATCATCAATCATCAATCATCAATCATGAATCATCAATGATCAATTATCAATCATCAATTACCAATCATCAATTATCAATCATCAATCATCAATCGTCAATCATCAATCATCAATCATCAATCATCAATCATCAATCATCAATCATCAATCATCAATCATCAATCATCAATCATCAATCATCAATCATCAATCATCAATCATCAATCATCAATCATCAATCATCAATCATCAATCATCAATCATCAATCATCAATCATCAATCATCAATCATCAATCATCAATCATCAATCATCAAGCATCAATCATCAATCATCAATCATCAATCATCAATCATCAATCATCAATCATCAAGCATCAATCATCAATCATCAATCATCAATCATCAATCATCAATCATCAATCATCAATAATCAGTCATCAATCATCAATAATCAATCATCAGTCATCAATCATCAATCATCAATCATCAATTATCAATCATCAATCATCAATCATCAATCATCAATCATCAATCATCAATCATCAATCATCAATCATCAATCATCAATCATCAATCATCAATCATCAATCATCAGTCATCAATCATCAATCATCAATCATCAATCATCAATCATCAATCATCAATCATCAATCATCAATCATCAATCATCAATCATCAATCATCAATCATCAATCATCAATCATCAATCATCAATCATCAAGCATCAATCATCAACCATCAATCATCAATCATCAATCATCAATCATCAGTCATCAAATATCAACCATCAACCATCAATCATCAATCATCAATCATCAATCATCAATCATCAATCATCAATCATCAATCATCAATCATCAATCATCAATCATCAATCATCAATCATCAATCATCAATCATCAATCATCAATCATCAATCATCAAGCATCAATCATCAATCATCAATCATCAATCATCAATCATCAATCATCAATCATCAATCATCAATCATCAATAATCAATCATCAATCATCAATAATCAATCATCAATCATCAATCATCAATCATCAATCATCAATCATCAATCATCAATCATCAATCATCAATCATCAATCATCAATCATCAATCATCAATCATCAATCATCAATCATCAGTCATCAATCATCAATCATCAATCATCAATCATCAATCATCAATCATCAATCATCAATCATCAATCATCAATCATCAATCATCATTAATCAATCATCAATCATCAATCATCAATCATCATTCATCAATCATCAATCATCAATCATCAATCATCAATCATCAATCATCAATCATCAATCATCATTCATCAATCATCAATCATCAATCATCAATCATCAATCATCAATCATCAATCATCAATCATCAAACATCAATCATCAATCATCAATCATCAATCATCAATCATCAATCATCAATCATGAATCATAAGTCATCAATCATCAATCATCAATCATCAATCATCAATCATGAATCATAAGTCATCAATCATCAATAATCAATCATCAATAATTAATCATCAATTTTCAATCACCAATCATCAATCATCAATAATCAATCATCAATCATCAATCATCAATCATCAATCACCAATCATCAATCATCAATCATCAATCATCAATCATCAATCATCAATCATCAATCATCAATCATCAATCATCAATCATCAATCATCAATCATCAATCATCAATCATCAATCATCAATCATCAATCATCAATCATCGATCATCAATCATCAATCATCAAACAATAATCATCAATCATCAATCATTAATCATCAATCATCAATCATCAATCATCAATCATCAATCATCAATCATCAATCATCAATCATCAATCATCAATCATCAATCATCAATCATCAATCATCAATCATCAATCATCAATCATCAATCATCAATCATCAATCATCACGCATCAATCATCAATCATCAATAATCAATCCCCATACATCAATCATCAATCATCAATCATCAATCATCAATCATCAATCATCAATCATCAATCAACAATCATCAATCATCAATCATCAATCATCAATCATCAATCATCAATCATCAATCATCAATCATCAATCATCAATCATCAATCATCAATCATCAATCATCATTCATCAATCATCAATCATCAATCATCAATCATCAATCATTAATCATCAATCATCAATCATCAATCATCAATCATCAATCATCAATCATCAATCATCAATCATCAATCATCAATCATCAATCATCAATCATCAATCATCAATCATCAATCATTAATCATCAATCATCAATCATCAATCATCAATCATCATTCATCAATCATCAATCATCAATCGCTAAACATCAATCATCAATCATCAATTATCAATCTTCAATCATCAATTACCAATCATCAATTATCAATCATCAATCATCAATCATCAATCATCAATCATCAATCATCAATCATCAATCATCAATCATCAATAATCAATCATCAATCATCAGTCATCAATCATCAATCATCAATCATCAATCATTAATCATCAATGATCAAACATCAATCATCAATCATCAATCATCAATCATCAATCATCAATCATCAATCATCAATTATCAATCATCAATCATCAATCATCAATCATCAATCAGCAATCATCAATCATCAATCATTAATCATCAATCATCAATTATCAATCATCAATCATCAATGACCAATGATCAATGATCAATCATCAATCATCAATCATCAATCATCAATCATCAATCATCAATCATCAATCATCAATAATCAATCATCAATCATCTTTCATCAATCATCAATCATCAATCATCACTCATCAATCATCGATCATCAATCATCAATCATGAATCATCAGTCATCAATCATCAATCATCAATCATCGATCATCAATAATCAGTCATCAATCATAAATTCTGTTTGGTCAATCATCCATCATCAATCATCAATTATAAATCGTAAATCATCAATCATCAATCATCCATAATCAATCATTAATCATCATTCATCAATCATCAATAATCAATCATCAATCATCAATCATCAATCATCAAACATCAATCATCAATAATCAATCATCAATCATCAATCATCAATCATCAATCACCAATCATCAATCATTATTCATCAATCACCAATCATCAATCATCAATAATCAGTCATCAATCATAAATTATGACTCATCAATCATCCATCATCAATCATCAATCATCAATCATCAATAATCAATCATCAATCTTCAGTCATCAATCATCAATCATCAATCATCAATTATCAATCATCAATCATCAATCATGAATCATCAATCATCTATCATCAATCATCAATCATCAATCATCAATCATCAATCATCAATCATCAATCATCAATCATCAATCATCAATCATCAATCATCAATCATCAATCATTAATCATTAATCATCAATCACCAATCATCAATCATCGATCATCAATCATCAATCATCAAACAATAATCATCAATCATCAATCATTAATCATCAATCATCAATCATCAATCATCAATCATCAATCATCAATCATCAATCATCAATCATCAATCATCATGCATCAATCATCAATCATCAATAATCAATCCCCATACATCAATCATCAATCATCAATCATCAATCATCAATCATCAATCATCAATCATCAATCATCAATCATCAATCATCAATCATCAATAATCAATCATCAATCATCAATCATCAATCATCAATCATCAATCATCAATCATCAATCATCATTCATCAATCATCAATCATCAATCATCAATCATCAATCATTAATCATCAATCATCAATCATCAATCATCAATCATCAATCATCAATCATCAATCATCAATCATCAATCATCAATCATCAATCATCAATCATCAATCATCAATCATCAATCATCAATCATTAATCATCAATCATCAATCATCAATCATCAATCATCATTCATCAATCATCAATCATCAATCGCTAAACATCAATCATCAATCATCAATTATCAATCTTCAATCATCAATTACAAATCATCAATTATCAATCATCAATCATCAATCATCAATCATCAATCATCAATAATCAATCATCAATCATCTTTCATCAATCATCAATCATCAATCATCACTCATCTATCATCGATCATCAATCATCAATCATGAATCATCAGTCATCAATCATCAATCATCAATCATCGATCATCAATAATCAGTCATCAATCATAAATTCTGTTTGGTCAATCATCCATCATCAATCATCAATTATAAATCGTAAATCATCAATCATCAATCATCCATAATCAATCATTAATCATCATTCATCAATCATCAATAATCAATCATCAATCATCAATCATCAATCATCAAACATCAATCATCAATCATCAATCATCAATCACCAATCATCAATCATTATTCATCAATCACCAATCATCAATCATCAATAATCAGTCATCAATCATAAATTATAACTCATCAATCATCCATCATCAATCATCAATCATCAATCATCAAGAATCAATCATCAATCTTCAGTCATCAATCATCAATCATCAATCATCAATTATCAATCATCAATCATCAATCATCAATCATCAATCATCAATCATCAATCATCAATCATCAATCATCAATCATCAATCATCAATCATCAATCATCAATCATCAATCATCAATCATCAATCATTAATCATTAATCATCAATCACCAATCATCAATCATCAATCATCAATAATCAAATATCAACCACCAACCATCAATCATCAACCATCAATCATCAATCATCAATCATCAATCATCAATCATCAATCATCAATCATCAATCATCAATCATCAATCAACAATCATCAATCATCAATTATCAATCATCAATCATCAATCATCATTCATCAATCATCAAACATCAATCATCAATCACCAATCATCAATCATCACTCAGCAATTATCACTCCTCAATCATCAATCATCAATTATCAACCATCAATCATCAATCATCAATCATCAATTATCAATCATCAATCATCAATCATCAATCATCAATCATCAATCATCAATCATCAATCATCAATCATCAATCATCAATCATCAATCATCAATCATCAATCATCAATCATCAATCATCAATCATCAATCATCAATCATCAATCATCAATCATCAATCATCAAGCATCAAACATCAATCATCAATAATCAATCCCCATACATCAATCATCAATCATCAATCATCAATCATCAATCATCAATCATCAATCATCAATCATCATTCATCAATCATCAATCATCAATCATCAATCATCAATCATTAATCATCAATCATCAATCATCAATCATCAATCATCAATCATCAATCATCAATCATCAATAATCAATCATCAATCATCAATCATCAATCATCAATCATCAATCATCAATCATCAATCATTAATCATCAATCATCAATCATCAATCATCAATCATCAATCATCAATCATCATTCATCAATCATCAATCATCAATCATCAATCGCTAATCATCAATCATCAATTATCAAACATATATCATCAATTACCAATCATCAATTATCAATCATCAATCATCAATCATCAATCATCAATCATCAATCATCAATCATCAATCATCAATCATCAATCATCAATCATCAATCATCAATCATCAATCATCAATCATCAATCATCAATCATCAATCATCAATCATCAATCATCAATCATCAATCATCAATCATCAATCATCAATCATCAATCATCACTCATCAATCATCAATCATCACTCATCAATCTACAATCATCAATCTTATATTTTCAACCACCAATCATTAATCATCAGTCATCATGCATCAATCATCAATCAGCAATCATCAATAATCTATCAGCAATCATCAATTATCAATCATCAATCATCAATGATCAATGATCAATGATCAATCATCAATCATCAATCATCAATCATCAATCATCAATCATCAATCATCAATCATCAATCATCAATCATCAATCATCAATCATCAATCATCACTCATCAATCATCAATCATCAATCATCAATCATCAATCATCAATCATCAATCATCAATCATCAATCATCATTCATCAATCATCAATCATCACTCATCAATCATCAATCATCAATCATCAATCATGAATCATCAATCATCAATCATCAATAATCAGTCATCAATCATCAATCATAAATTATGTTTCGTCAATCATCCATCATCAATCATCAATCATCAATTATAAATCGTAAATCATCAATCAT
>CATOZT010000286.1:0-2500 GCA_954870665.1 Stratiomys singularior
TCGCTACAAATAAGAAAACTTATAAGTCGCATTCGTTCGTGGACACACTTGGAATAATGATCATAATTTCATAATATCTCGAAAGCATCACCATATATGATGGTGCCCTCCGTATTATGCTCATATAATCATAATCATCGTCTTACATCTTTTAAATATTTTTATTATGACTTCATAATGCTCGTTAATAAATTTGCCCAAATAATGAACTTTTATTAACTTCATTATACTTCCATAATAACCTCGACACCTTCGCCATACATCAGGTCTTGCGAAGATTATACTTGTATAATCACTGCGAGACCTTTTTTATTTTTTATTATGGTTTCATAATGCTCATTAATAAACTTGTCCAAAAAAGACAATTTTTCATTAACTTGATTATACTCCCATAATAACCTCGAAACCTTCTTCATACATTAGGTCTCACGATGATTATACTTGTATAATCACTGCGAGACCTTATGTAGGAAAGTCTTATTAATTCATTTTATTGATGTATTACTGATGTAATATGTTTAATAATACTCATACAAACTGATTTCATCTTTGAAATCATTCATATGAGTTTGGACCTTGACTGCCGCTGACGGCATACAGTATCCTATATTACTTTTTTACCAAAATACCAACACATTTTGTACCCACTTTTTTATTTATTATTTCTCAACTATAGAGATGATATTAAAACTTTCTAATTTACTTTCAAATTACAATTCACAAATTTGATTAGCAAAAACTCTCGAATTTCTCATGATTTTAAGCAAATTGGTTTCGCCCGGATTATACAAGTATAATGTCCGACGATACCTCTCCATACAGAAGGTCCCATTTTGGTGATTTTTTATTATAGATGTATAATGTTGTTTTCACAATGTTGTTATTTTATTACACAAAATAAACACACCAACAGTGGACATACCACGGCACTGATAGATTTTGCCTTACCTAAGTTTTTGTTGTTGGTATTATGCAAGTATAATATAACCGATACCTCCCCATATAAGAGGTATGATTTTCTAGGATTTTCATTATGAAAGTATAATATTGGTTTGAGACCTCGATATGAGAGGTATGATTTTTGTGGAGTTTGATTATAAAAGTATAATGTTTGTTAGACCTCGATATGAGAGGTATGATTTTCATGGATTTTGATTATAGAAGTATAATGTTGGTTTGAGACCTCGATATGAGAGGTATGATTTTCGTGGATTTTGATTATAGAAGTATAATGTTTGTGAGACCTCGATATGAGAGGTATGATTTTCATGGATTTTGATTATGAAAGTATAATGTTGGTTTGAGACCTCGATATGAGAGGTATGATTTTCGTCAATTTTGATTATAGAAGTATAATGTTTGTGAGACCTCGAAATGAGAGGTATGATTTTCATGGATTTTGATTCTGAAAGTATAATGTTGGTTTGAGACCTCGATGTGAGAGGTGTGATTTTCGTGGATTTTGATTATAGAAGTATAATGTTTGTGAAACCTCGATATGAGAGGTATGATTTTCATGGATTTTGATTATGAAAGTATAATGTTGGTTTGAGACCTCGATATGAGAGGTATGATTTTCATGGATTTTGATTATGAAAGTATAA
Source organism: Stratiomys singularior (assembly GCA_954870665.1). Lineage (NCBI taxonomy): Eukaryota > Metazoa > Arthropoda > Insecta > Diptera > Stratiomyidae > Stratiomys > Stratiomys singularior. The sequence goes on from CATOZT010000286.1 coordinate 1,605, forward strand.
TGTTTGTGAGACCTCGATATGAGAGGTATGATTTTTGTGGATTTTGATTATAGAAGTATAATCTTTGTGAGACCTCGATATGAGAGGTATGATTTTTGTGGATTTTGATTATAGAAGTATAATCTTTTTGAGACCTCGATATGAGAGGTATGATTTTTGTGGATTTTGATTATAGAAGTATAATCTTTGTGATACCTCGATATGAGAGGTATGATTTCTGTGGATTTTGATTATAGAAGTATAATCTTTGTGAGACCTCGATATGAGAGGTATGATTTTTGATTTTGGTTATGGATTTTGATTATAGAAGTATAATCTTTGTGAGACCTCGATATGAGAGGTATGATTTTTGTCAATTTTGATTATAGAAGTATAATCTTTGTGAGACCTCGATATGAGAGGTATGATTTTTGTGGATTTTGATTATAGAAGTATAATCTTTGTGAGACCTCGATATGAGAGGTATGATTTTTGTGGATTTTGATTATAGTAGTATAATCTTTGTGATACCTCGATATGAGAGGTATGATTTTTGTGGATTTTGATTATAGAAGCATAATGCTTGTGAGACCTCGATATGAGAGGTATGATTTTTGTGGATTTTGATTATAGAAGTATAATCTTTGTGAGACCTCGATATGAGAGGTATGATTTTTGTCAATTTTGATTATAGAAGTATAATCTTTGTGAGACCTCGATATGAGAGGTATGATTTTTGTGGATTTTGATTATAGAAGTATAATCTTTGTGAGACCTCGATATGAGAGGTATGATTTTTGTGGATTTTGATTATAGTAGTATAATCTTTGTGATACCTCGATATGAGAGGTATGATTTTTGTGGATTTTGATTATAGAAGCATAATGCTTGTGAGACCTCGATATGAGAGGTATGAT
>CATOZT010000286.1:12500-14554 GCA_954870665.1 Stratiomys singularior
TGAGTTTGGACCTTGACTGCCGCTGACGGCATACAGTATCCTATATTACTTTTTTACCAAAATACCAACACATTTTGTACCCACTTTTTTATTTATTATTTCTCAACTATAGAGATGATATTAAAACTTTCTAATTTACTTTCAAATTACAATTCACAAATTTGATTAGCAAAAACTCTCGAATTTCTCATGATTTTAAGCAAATTGGTTTCGCCCGGATTATACAAGTATAATGTCCGACGATACCTCTCCATACAGAAGGTCCCATTTTGGTGATTTTTTATTATAGATGTATAATGTTGTTTTCACAATGTTGTTATTTTATTACACAAAATAAACACACCAACAGTGGACATACCACGGCACTGATAGATTTTGCCTTACCTAAGTTTTTGTTGTTGGTATTATGCAAGTATAATATAACCGATACCTCCCCATATAAGAGGTATGATTTTCTAGGATTTTCATTATGAAAGTATAATATTGGTTTGAGACCTCGATATGAGAGGTATGATTTTTGTGGAGTTTGATTATAAAAGTATAATGTTTGTTAGACCTCGATATGAGAGGTATGATTTTCATGGATTTTGATTATAGAAGTATAATGTTGGTTTGAGACCTCGATATGAGAGGTATGATTTTCGTGGATTTTGATTATAGAAGTATAATGTTTGTGAGACCTCGATATGAGAGGTATGATTTTCATGGATTTTGATTATGAAAGTATAATGTTGGTTTGAGACCTCGATATGAGAGGTATGATTTTCGTCAATTTTGATTATAGAAGTATAATGTTTGTGAGACCTCGAAATGAGAGGTATGATTTTCATGGATTTTGATTATGAAAGTATAATGTTGGTTTGAGACCTCGATGTGAGAGGTGTGATTTTCGTGGATTTTGATTATAGAAGTATAATGTTTGTGAAACCTCGATATGAGAGGTATGATTTTCATGGATTTTGATTATGAAAGTATAATGTTGGTTTGAGACCTCGATATGAGAGGTATGATTTTCATGGATTTTGATTATGAAAGTATAATGTTTGTGAGACCTCGATATGAGAGGTATGATTTTTGTGGATTTTGATTATAGAAGTATAATCTTTGTGAGACCTCGATATGAGAGGTATGATTTTTGTGGATTTTGATTATAGAAGTATAATCTTTTTGAGACCTCGATATGAGAGGTATGATTTTCATGGATTTTGATTATGAAAGTATAATCTTTGTGATACCTCGATATGAGAGGTATGATTTTTATGGATTTTGATTATAGAAGTATAATCTTTGTGAGACCTCGATATGAGAGGTATGATTTTTGTGGATTTTGATTATAGAAGTATAATGTTTGTGATACCTCGATATGAGAGGTATGATTTTTGTCAATTTTGATTATAGAAGTATAATGTTTGTGATACTTCGATATGAGAGGTATGATTTTTGTGGATTTTGATTATAGAAGTATAATGTTTGTGAGACCTCGATATGAGAGGTATGATTTTCATGGATTTTGATTATGAAAGTATAATGTTGGTTTGAGACCTCGATATGAGAGGTATGATTTTCTGATTTTTGTGGATTTTGATTATAGAAGCATAATGCTTGTGAGACCTCGATATGAGAGGTATGATTTTTGTGGATTTTGATTATAGAAGTATAATCTTTGTGAGACCTCGATATGAGAGGTATGATTTTTGTCAATTTTGATTATAGAAGTATAATCTTTGTGAGACCTCGATATGAGAGGTATGATTTTTGTGGATTTTGATTATAGAAGTATAATCTTTGTGAGACCTCGATATGAGAGGTATGATTTTTGTGGATTTTGATTATAGTAGTATAATCTTTGTGATACCTCGATATGAGAGGTATGATTTTTGTGGATTTTGATTATAGAAGCATAATGCTTGTGAGACCTCGATATGAGAGGTATGATTTTTGTGGATTTTGATTATAGAAGCATAATGTTTGTGATACCTCGATATGAGAGGTACGATTTTTGTGGATTTTGATTATAGAAGTATAATCTTTGTGATACCTCGATATGAGAGGTA
>CATOZT010000287.1:0-20127 GCA_954870665.1 Stratiomys singularior
ATGATTGATGATTGATAATTGATGATTGATGATTGATGATTGATGATTGATGATTGATGATTGATGATTGATGATTGATGATTGATGATTGATGATTGATGATTGATGATTGATGATTGATGATTGATGATTGATGATTGATGATTGATGATTGACGCTTGATGATTGATGGTTGATGATTGATGATTGATGGTTGTGGATTGACAAGTGATGATTGATGATTGATTATTGATGATTGATGATTGATGATTGATGATTGATGATGGATGATTGATGCTTGATGATTGATGGCTGATGATTGATGATTGCAAATTGATGATTGATGATTGATTGTTGAAGATTGATGATTGATGATTGATGATTGATGGTTGAAGATTGATGATTGATGATTGATGATTGATGAGTGATGATTGATGATTGATGATTGATGATTGATGATTGATGATTGATGATTGATGATTGATGATTGATGATTGATGATTGATGATTGATGATTGATGATTGATGATTGACGCTTGATGTTTGATGGTTGATGATTGATGACTGATGGTTGTGGCTTGACAACTGATGATTTATTATTGATGATTGATGATTGATGATTGATACTTGATGATTGATGGTTGATGATTGATGATTGCAAATTGATGATTGATGATTGATGGTTGAAGATTGATGATTGATGATTGATAACTGATGGTTGATGATTGATGATTGATGATTGATGATGGATGATTGATGATTGATGATTGATGATTGATAATTGATGATTGATGGTTGATGATTGATGATTGTTGATTGCAAATTGATGATTGATGATTGGTGACTGACGATTGATTATTGATGATTGATGATTGATAATTGATGATTGATGATTGATTATTGATGATTGATGATTGATGATTGATGATTGATGATTGATGATTGATGATTGATGATTGATGATTGATGATTGATGATTGATGATTAATGATTGATGATTGATGGTTGATGATTGATGATTGCAAATTGATGATTGATGGTTGAAGATTGATGATTGATGATTGATGATTGATGATTGATGATTGATGATTGATGATTGATTATTGATGATTGATGATTGATAATTAATGAATAATGGTTGTGGATTGATAAGTGATGATTGATGTTTGATTATTGATGATCGATGATTAATGATTGATGATTGATGATTGATGATTGATGATTGATGATTGATGATTGATGATTGATGATTGATGGTTAACGATTGATGATTGCAAATTGATGATTGATGAGTGATGGTTGAAGATTGATGATTGATGATTGATCATTGATGATTGATGATTGATGATTGATGATTGATGATTGATGATTGATGATTGATGAGTGATGATTGGTGATTGATGATTGATGATTGATGATTGATGATTTATGATTGATGATTGATGATTGATGATTGATGATTGATGATTGATGATTGATGATTGATGATTGATGATTTATGATTGATGATTGATGATTGATGATTGATGATTGATGATTGATTGTTGATGATTGACGATTGATGATTAATGATTGATGATTGTTGATTGACGATTGATGATTGATGATTGATGATTGATGATTGATGATTGGTGATTGATGATTGATGATTGATGATTGATGATTGTGGATTGATAATTAATGGTTGATGATTGATGAGTGAGGATTCATGATTGATGATTGATGATTAATGATTGATGATTGATGATTGATGATTGATGATTGATGATTGATGATTGATGATTGATGATTGATGATTGATGATTGATGATTGATGATTGATGATTGATGATTGATGATTGATGATTGATGATTGATGATTGATGATTGATGATTGATGATTGATGATTGATGATTGATGATTGATGATTGATGATTGATGATTGATGATTGATGATAAATTATTAATGATTGATGATTGATGATTGGTGATTCTTGATTCATGATTCTTGATTCAACTTTGATGATTGATGATTAATGATCGATCATTGATCATTGATGATTCATGGTTGTGGATTGATAATTGATGATAGATGACTGATGATTGATGGCTGATGATTGATGATTGATGATTGATGATTGATGATTGATGATTGATGATTGATGATTGATGATTAATGATTGATGATTGATGATTGATGATTGATGATTGAAGATTCTTGATTCATGATTCATGATTCAACTTTGATGATTTATGATTGATGATCGATCATTGATCATTGATGATTCATGGTTGTGGATTGATAAGTGATGATTGATGATTGATGATTGATGATTGATGATTGGTGATTGATGATTGATGATTGATGATTGATAATTGATGATTGATGATTGATGATTGATGATTGATCATTGATGATTGATGATTGATGATTGATGATTGATGATTGATAATTGATGATTGATGATTGTTGATTGATGATTGATGATTGATGATTGCAAATTGATGATTGATGATTGGTGACTAATGAAATATGATTGATGATTGATGATTGATGGTTGAAGATTGATGATTCATGATTGATGATTGATGGTTGAAGATTGATGATTGATGATTGATGATTGATGATTGATGATTGATGATTGATGATTGTTGATTGATGATTGATGATTGATGATTGCTGATTGATGATTGAAGATCAATCAATTCTCATTGATGATAACTAATTGATCATCCATGGTTGTGGATTGATAAGTTTTGATTGATGATTGATGATTGATGATTGATGATTGATGATTGATGATTGAATATTGACGCTATCTAATTCATGATAGATGATCGATGATTGATGATTGATGATTGATGATTGATGATTGATGATTGATGATTGATGGTTAACGATTGATGATTGCAAATTCATGATTGATGAGTGATGGTTGAAGATTGATGATTGATCATTGATGATTGATGATTGATGATTGATGATTGATGATTGATGATTGATGATTGATGTTTGGTGATTGATGATTGATGATTGATGATTGATGATTGATGATTGATGATTGATGATTGATGATTGATGATTGATGATTGATGATTGATGATTGATGATTGATGATTGATGATTGATGATTGATGATTGATGATTGATGATTGATGATTGATGATTGATGATTGATGATTGATGATTGATGATTGATGATTGAGGATTGATGATTGATGATTGATGATCGATGATTGATGATTGATGATTGATGATTGATGATTGATTATTGATGACTGATGATTGATGATTGATTGTTGATGATTGACGATTGATGATTAATGATTGATGATTGATGGTTGACGATTGATGATTGATGATTGATGATTGATGATTGATGATTGATGATTGATGATTGATGATTGATGATTGATGATTGATGATTGATGATTGATAATTGATGATTGATGATTGATGATTGATGATTGGTGATTGATGATTGATGATTGATGATTGATGATTGATGATTGATGATTGATGATTGATGATTGATGATTGATGATTGATGATTGATGATTGATGATTGATGATTGATGATTGATGATTGATGATTGATGATTGATGATTGATGATTGATGATTGATGATTGATGATTGATGATTGATGATTGATGATTGATGATTGATGATTGATGATTGATGATTGATGATTGATGATTGATGATTGATGATTGATGATTGATGATTGATGATTGATGATTGATGATTGATGATTGAAATTGATGATTGATGATTGAATATTGACGCTATCTAATTCATGATTGATGATCGATGATTGATGATTGATGATTGATGATTGATGGTTAACGATTGATGATTGCAAATTGATGATTGATGAGTGATGGTTGAAGATTGATGATTGATCATTGATCATTGATGATTGATGATTGATGATTGATGATTGATGATTGATTATTGATGATTGATGATTGGTGATTGATGATTGATGATTGATGCTTGATGATTGATGATTGATGATTGATGATTGATGATTGATGATTGATGATTGATGATTGATGATTGATGATTGATGATTGATGATTGATTATTGATTATTGATGATTGATGATCGGTGATTGATGATTGATGATTGATGATTGATGATTGATGATTGATGCTTGATGATTGATGATTGCAAATTGATGATTGATGATTGATGGTTGAAGATTTTTGATTGATGATTGATGATTGATGATTGATGATTAATGATTGATGACTAATGATTGATGTTTGATGATTTATGATTGATTATTCATGATTGATGATTGATGATTGATGATTGATAATTGATGATTGATGATTGATGATTGATGCTTGATGAGTGATGGTTGATGATTGTCGATTAATGATTGCAAATTGATGATTGATGATTGGTGACTGACGATTGATGAGCGATGATTGATGATTGATAATTGATGATGGATGATTGATGCTCGCTGATTGATGATTGATGGTTTAAGATTGATGATTGATGATTGATGATTGATGATTAATAATTGATGATTGATGGTTGAAGATTGATGATTGATGATTGATGATTGATGATTGATGATTGATGATTGGAGATTGATGATTGATAACTGATGATTGATGATTGATGATTGATGATTGATGATTGGTGATTGATGATTGATGATTGATGATTGACGATTGATGATTGTTGATTGATGATTGATGATTGATGATTGATGATTGATGATTGATGGTTGATGATTGATGATTGATGGTTGTGGCTTGACAAGTGATGATTTATTATTGATGATTGATGATTGATGATTGATGATTGATGATTGATGATTGATACTTGATGATTGATGATTGATGATTGATGATTGATGATTGATGATTGATGATTGATGATTGATGATTGATGATTGATGATTGATGATTGATGATTGATAATTGATGATTGATGGTTGATGGTTGATGATTGATGATTGATGATTGCAAATTTATTATTGATGATTGGTGACTGACGATTGATGATTGATGATTGATAATTGATGATTGATGATTGATGATTGTTGATCGCTGATTGATGATTGATGATTGATTGTTGAAGATTGATGATTGATGATTGATGATTGATGAGTGATTATTAATGATTGATGATTGATGATTGATGATTGATGATTGATGATTAATGATTACTGATTAATGATTGATGATTGATGATTGATGATTGATGATTGATGATTGATGATTGATGATTGATGATTGATGATTGACGCTTGATGATTGATGGTTGATGATTGATGAATTATGTGTGTGGATTGATAATTGATGATTCATGATTGATGATTGATGATTGATGATTGATGATTGATGATTGATTATTAATGATTGATGATTGATGGTTGATGATTGATGATTGCAAATTAATGATTGATGATTGAAGATTGATGATTGATGATTGATGATTGATGATTGATGATTGATGATTGATGATTGATGATTGATTATTGATGATTGATGATTGATAATTGATGAATAATGGTTGTGGATTGATAAGTGATGATTGATGATTGATTGTTAACGATTGATGATTGCAAATTGATGATTGATGAGTGATGGTTGAAGATTGATGATTGATGATTGATGATTGATGATTGATGATTGATGATTGATGATTGATGATTGATGATTGATGATTGGTGATTGATGATTGATGATTGATGATTGATAATTGATGATTGATGATTGATGATTGATGATTGATGATTGATGATTGATGATTGATGATTGATGATTGATGATTGATGATTGATTATTGATGATTGATGATTGATGATTGATGATTGATGATTGATGATTGATGATTGATGATTGATGAATTATGATTGATGATTAATGATTGATGATTAATGATTGATTGTTGATGATTGACGATTGATGATTAATGATTGATGATTGTTGTTTGACGATTGATGATTGATGATTGATGATTGATGATTGGTGATTGATGACTGATGATTGATGATTGATGATTGATGGTTGATGATTGATGATTATGGATTGATAATTAATGGTTGATGATTGATGATTGAGGACTCATGATTGATGATTGATGATTAATGATTGATGATTGATGATTGATGATTGATGATTGATGATTGATGATTGATGATTGATGATTGATGATTGATGATTGATGATTGATGATTGATGATTGATAGTTGATGATTGATGGTTGATGGTTGATGATTGATGATTGCAAATTGATTATTGATGATTGGTGACTGACGATTGATGATTGATGATTGATAATTGATGATTGATGATTGATGATTGTTGATCGCTGATTGATGATTGATGATTGATTGTTGAAGATTGATGATTGATGATTGATGATTGATGAGTGATTATTAATGATTGATGATTGATGATTGATGATTGATGATTAATGATTACTGATTAATGATTGATGATTGATGATTGATGATTGATGATTGATGATTGATGATTGATGATTGATGATTGACGCTTGATGATTGATGGTTGATGATTGATGAATTATGTGTGTGGATTGATAAGTGATGATTGATGATTGATGATTGATGATTGATGATTGATGATTGATGATTGATGATTGATGATTGATTATTAATGATTGATGATTGATGGTTGATGATTGATGATTGCAAATTGATGATTGATGGTTGAAGATTGATGATTGATGATTGATGATTGATGATTGATGATTGATTATTGATGATTGATGATTGATAATTGATGAATAATGGTTGTGGATTGATAAGTGATGATTGATGATTGATTGTTAACGATTGATGATTGCAAATTGATGATTGATGAGTGATGGTTGAAGATTGATGATTGATGAGTGATCATTGATGATTGATGATTGATGATTGATGATTGATGATTGATGATTGATGATTGATGATTGATGAGTGATGATTGATGATTGATGATTGATGATTGGTGATTGATGATTGATGATTGATGATTGATAATTGATGATTGATGATTGATGATTGATGATTGATGATTGATGATTGATGATTGATGATTGATGATTGATGATTGATAATTGATGATTGATGATTGATGATTGATGATTGATGATTGATGATTGATGAATTGTGATTGATGATTAATGATTGATTGTTGATGATTGACGATTGATGATTAATGATTGATGATTGTTGTTTGACGATTGATGATTGATGATTGATGATTGATGATTGATGATTGGTGACTGATGATTGATGATTGATGATTGATGATTGATGGTTGATGATTGATGATTGTGGATTGATAATTAATGGTTGATGATTGATGATTGAGGACTCATGATTGATGATTGATGATTAATGATTGATGATTGATGATTGATGATTGATGATTGATGATTGATGATTGATGATTGATGATTGATGATTGATGATTGATGATTGATGATTGATGATTGATGATTGATGATTGATGATTGATGATTGATGATTGATGATTGATGATTGATGATTGATGATTGATGATTGATGATTGATGATTGATGATTGATGATTGATGATTGATGATTGATGCTTGATGATTGATGGTTGATGATTGATGGTTGCAAATTGATTATTGATGATTGATGGTTGAAGATTGATGATTGATGATTGATGATTGATGATTGATGATTGATGATTGATGATTGGTGATTGATGATTGATGATTGATGATTGATGATTGATGATTGATGATTGATGATTGATGATTGATGATTGATGATTGATGATTGATGATTGATGATTGATGATTGATGATTGATGATTGATGATTGATGATTGATGATTGATGATTGATGATTGATGATTGGTGATTCTTGATTCATGATTCATGATTCAACTTTGATGATTGATGGTTAATGATCGATCATTGATCATTGATGATTCATGGTTGTGGATTGATAATTGATGATTGATGATTGATGGTTGATGATTGATGATTGATGATTGATGATTGATGATTGATGATTGATGATTGATGATTGATGATTGATGATTGATGATTGATGATTGATGATTGATGATTGATGATTGATGATTGATGATTATGGATTGATAATTAATGGTTGATGATTGATGATTGAGGATTGATGATTGATGATTGATGATTGATGATTGATGATTGATGATTGATGATTGATGATTGATGATTGATGATTGATGATTGATGATTGATGATTGATGATTGATGATTGATGATTGATGATTGATGATTGATGATTGATGATTTATGATTGATGATTGATGATTGATGATTGATGTTTGATGATTGATGATTGATGATTGCAAATTGATGATTGATGATTGGTGACTAATGAAAGATGATTGATGATTGATGATTGATGGTTGAAGATTGATGATTCATGATTGATGATTGATGGTTGAAGATTGATGATTGATGATTGATGATTGATGATTGATGATTGATGATTGATGATTGATGATTGATGATTGTTGATTGATGATTGATGATTGATGATTGATGATTGATGATTGCTGATTGATGATTGATGATCAATCAATTCTCATTGATGATAACTAATTGATCATTCATGGTTGTGGATTGATAAGTGTTGATTGATGATTGATGATTGATGATTGATGATTGATGATCGATGATTGATGATTGATGATTGATGATTGATGATTGATGATTGATGATTGATGATTGATGATTGATGATTGATGATTGATGATTGATGATTGATGATTGATGATTGATGAGTGATGAGTGATGATTGATAATTGATGATTGATGATTGATGATTGATGATTGATGATTGATGATTGATGATTGATGATTGATGATTGATGATTGATGATTGATGATTGATGATTGATGATTGATGATTGATGATTGATGATTGATGAGTGATGATTGATGATTGATGATTGATAATTGATATTTGATGATTGATGATTGATGATTGATGATAATGTCTGCTGATTGATAATTGAAGATTGATGATCGATCATTGAATATTGACGCTATCTAATTCATGATTGATGATCGATGATTGATGATTGATGATTGATGATTGATGATTGATGATTGATGATTGATGATTGATGATTGATGATTGATGATTGATGTTTAACGATTGATGATTGCAAATTGATGATTGATGAGTGATGGTTGAAGATTGATGATTGATGATTGATCATTGATGATTGATGATTGATGATTGATGATTGATGATTGATGATTGATGATTGATGATTGATGATTGGTGATTGAAGATTGATGATTGATGATTGATGATTGATGATTGATGATTGATGATTGATGATTGATGATTGATGATTGATGATTGATGATTGATGATTGATGATTGATGATTGATGATTGATGATTTATGATTGATTATTGATGATTGATGATTGATTGTTGATGATTGACGATTGATGATTGATGATTGATGTTTGACGATTGATGATTGATGATTGATGATTGATGATTGATGATTGATGATTGATGATTGATGATTGATGATTGATGATTGATGATTGATGATTGATGATTGATGATTGATGATTGATGATTGATGATTGATGATTGATGATTATGGATTGATAATTAATGGTTGATGATTGATGATTGAGGATTGATGATTGATGATTGATGATTGATGATTGATGATTGATGATTGATTATTGATGATTGATGATTGATGATTGATGATTGATGATTGATGATTGATGATTGATGATTGATGATTGATGATTGATGATTGATGATTGATGATTGATGATTGATGATTTATGATTGATGATTGATGATTGATGTTTGATGATTGATGATTGATGATTGCAAATTGATGATTGATGATTGTTGACTAATGAAAGATGATTGATGATTGATGATTGATGGTTGAAGATTGATGATTCATGATTGATGATTGATGGTTGAAGATTGATGATTGATGATTGATGATTGATGATTGATGATTGATGATTGTTGATTGATGATTGATGATTGATGACTGATGATTGCTGATTGATGATTGATGATCAATCAATTCTCATTGATGATAACTAATTGATCATTCATGGTTGTGGATTGATAAGTGTTGATTGATGATTGATGATTGATGATTGATGATTGATGATTGATGATCGATGATTGATGATTGATGATTGATGATTGATGATTGATGATTGATGATTGATGATTGATGATTGATGATTGATGATTGATGAGTGATGAGTGATGATTGATAATTGATGATTGATGATTGATGATTGATGATTGATGATTGATGATTGATGATTGATGATTGATGATTGATGATTGATGATTGATGATTGATGATTGATGATTGATGATTGATGATTGATGATTGATGATTGATGATTGATGATTGATGATTGATGATTGATGATTGATGATTGAGGATTGATGATTGATGATTGATTATTGATGATTGATGATTGATGATTGATGATTGATGATTGATGATTGATGATTGATGATTGATGATTGATGATTGATGATTGATGATTGATGATTGATGATTGATGATTGATGATTGATGATTGATGATTGACGATTGATGATTGATGATTGATGATTGATGATTGATGATTGATGATTGATTATTGATGATTGATGATTGATGATTGATGATTGATGAGTGATGGTTGATGATTAATGATTGATGATCGCAAATTGATGATTCGTGATTGGTGACTGATGATTGATGATTGTTGATTGATGATCGCTGATTGATGATTGATGGTTGAAGATTGATGATTGATGATTGATGATTGATGATTGATGATTGATGATTGATGGTTGAAGATTGATGATTGATGATTGACGATTGATGATTGATGATTGATGATTGATGATTGCTGATTGATGATCAATCAATTCTCATTGATGTTATCTCATTGCTTATTCATGGTTGTGGATTGATAAGTGATGATTGATGATTGATTATTGACGATTGATTAATGATGATTCATGGTTGTGGATTGATAAGTGATGATTGATGATTGATTATTGATGATTGATGATGAATGATCGGTGATTGATGATTGATGATTGAGGATTGATGATTGATGATTGATGATTGATGATTGATGATTGATGATTGACGATTGATGATTGATGCTTGATGATTGATGGTTGATGATTGATGATTGCAAATTGATGATTGATGATTGATGATTGATGGTTGATGATTGATGATTGATGATTGATGATTGATGATTGATGATTGATGATTAATGATTGATGATTGATGATTGATGATTGATGATTGATGATTGATGATTGATGATTGATGATTGATGATTGATGATTGATGATTGATGAGTGATGATTGATGATTGATGATTGATGATTGATGATTGATGATAAATGATTAATGATTGATGATTGATGATTGATGATTGATGATTGGTGATTCTTGATTCATGATTCATGATTCAACTTTGATGATTGATGATTAATGATCGATCATTGATCATTGATGATTCATGGTTGTGGATTGATAATTGATGATTGATGATTGATGGTTGATGATTGATGATTGATGATTGATGATTGATGATTGATGATTGATGATTGATGATTGATGATTGATGATTGATGATTGATGATTGATGATTGATGATTATGGATTGATAATTAATGGTTGATGATTGATGATTGAGGATTGATGATTGATGATTGATGATTGATGATTGATGATTGATGATTGATGATTGATGATTGATGATTGATGATTGATGATTGATGATTGATGATTGATCATTGATGATTGATGATTGATGATTGATGATTGATGATTGATGATTGATGATTGATGATTGATGATTGATGATTGATGATTGATGATTGATGATCGATGATTGATGATTGATGATTGATGATTGATGATTGATGATTGATGATTGATGATTGATGATTGATGATTGATGATTGACGAGTGATGAGTGATGATTGATGATTGATGATTGATGATTGATGATTGATGATTGATGATTGATGATTGATGATTGATGATTGATGATTGATGATTGATGATTGATGATTGATGATTGATGATTGATGATTGATGATTGATGATTGATGATTGATATTTGATGATTGATGATTGATGATAATGCCTGCTGATTGATAATTGAAGATTGATGATCGATCATTGAATATTGACGCTATCTAATTCATGATTGATGATCGATGATTGATGATTGATGATTGATGATTGATGATTGATGATTGATGTTTAACGATTGATGATTGCAAATTGATGATTGATGAGTGATGGTTGAAGATTGATGATTGATGATTGATCATTGATGATTGATGATTGATGATTGATGATTGATGATTGATGATTGATGATTGAGAATTCATGATTGACGATTGATGAATGATGATTGATGATTAATGATTGATGATTGATGATTGATGATTGATGATTGATGATTTATGATTGATAATTGATGATTGATGATTGATGATTGATGATTGATGATTGATGATTGATGATTGATGATTGATGATTGATGATTGATGATTGATGATTGATGATTGATGAGTGATTATTGATGATTGATGATTGATGATTGATGATTGATGATTGATGATTGATGAGTGATGATTGATGATTGATGATTGATGATTGATGATTGATGATTGATAATTGATGTTTGATGATTGATGATTGATGATTGATGATTGATGATTGACGATTGATGATTGATGATTGATGATTGATGATTGATTATTGATGATTAATGATTGATTATTGATGATTAATGATTGATGATTGATGCTTGATGAGTAATGGTTGATGATTAGTGATTGATGATCGCAAATTGATGATTCGTGATTGGTGACTGATGATTGATGATTGTTGATTGATGATCGCTGATTGATGATTGATGGTTGAAGATTGATGATTGATGATTGATGATTGATGATTGATGATTGATGATTGATGATTGATGATTGATGATTGATGGTAAAAGATTGATCATTGATGATTGACGATTGATGATTGATGATTGATGATTGCTGATTGATGATCAATCAATTCTCATTGATGATATCTCATTGCTTATTCATGGTTGTGGATTGATAAGTGATGATTGATGATTGATTATTGACGATTGATGAATGATTATTCATGGTTGTGGATTGATAAGTGATGATTGATGATTGATTATTGATGATTGATGATGAATGATCGGTGATTGATGATTGATGATTGAGGATTGATGATTGATGATTGATGATTGATGATTTATGATTGACGATTGATGATTGATGCTTGATGATTGATGGTTGATGATTAATGATGGCAAATTGATGATTGATGATTGATGGTTGATGATTGATGATTGATGATTGATGATTGATGATTGATGGTTGATGATTGATGATTGATGATTAATGATTGATGATTGATGATTGATGATTGATGATTGATGATTGATTATTGATTATTGATGATTGATGATTGATGAGTGATGATTGATGATTGATGATTGATGATAAATGATTAATGATTGATGATTGATGATTGATGATTGATGATTGATGATTGGTGATTCTTGATTCATGATTCATGATTCAACTTTGATGATTGAAGATTAATGATCGATCATTGATCATTGATGATTCATGGTTGTGGATTGATAATTGATGATTGATGATTGATGGTTGACGATTGATGATTGATGATTGATGATTGATGATTGATGATTGATGATTGATGATTGATAATTGATGATTGATGATTGATGATTGATGATTGATGATTGATGATTGATGATTGATGATTGATGATTATGGATTGATAATTAATGGTTGATGATTGATGATTGAGGATTGATGATTGATGATTTATGATTGATGATTGATGATTGATGATTGATGATTAATGATTGATGATTGATGATTGATGATTGATGATTGATGATTGATGATTGATGATTGATGATTGATGATTGATGATTGATGATTGATGATCGATGATTGATGATTGATGATTGATGATTGATGATTGATGATTGATGATTGATGATTTATGATTGATGATTGATGATTGATGATTGATGTTTGATGATTGATGATTGATGATTGCAAATTGATGATTGATGATTGGTGACTAATGAAAGATGATTGATGATTGATGATTGATGGCTGAAGATTGATGATTCATGATTGATGATTGATGGTTGAAGATTGATGATTGATGATTGATGATTGATGATTGATGATTGATGATTGATGATTGATGATTGATGATTGATGATTGTTGATTGATGATTGATGATTGATGATTGATGATTGCTGTTTGATGATTGATGATCAATCAATTCTCATTGATGATAACTAATTGATCATTCATGGTTGTGGATTGATAAGTGTTGATTGATGATTGATGATTGATGATTGATGATTGATGATTGATGATTGATGATCAATGATGAATGATTAATGATTGATGATTGATGATTGATGATTGATGATTGATGATTGATGATTGATGATTGATGATTGATGATTGATGATTGATGATTGATGATTGATGATTGATGAGTGATGAGTGATGATTGATGATTGATGATTGATGATTGATGATTGATGTTTGATGATTGATGATTGATGATTGATGATTGATGATTGATGATTGATGATTGATGATTGATGATTGATGATTGATATTTGATGATTGATGATTGATAATTGATGATAATGCCTGCTGATTGATAATTGAAGATTGATGATCGATCATTGAATATTGACGCTATCTAATTCATGATTGATGATCGATGATTGATGATTGATGATTGATGATTGATGATTGATGATTGATGATTGATGATTGATAATTGATGATTGATGATTGATGTTTAACGATTGATGATTGATGATTGATGATTGATGATTGATGATTGATGATTGATGATTGATGATTGATGATTGGTGATTGAAGATTGATGATTGATGATTGATGATTGATGATTGATGATTGATGATTGATGATTGATGATTGATGATTGATGATTGTTGATTGATGATTGATGATTGATGATTGATGATTGATGATTGATGATTGATGATTGATGATTGATGATTGATGATTGATGATTGATGATTGATGATTGATGATTGATGATTGATGATTTATGATTGATTATTGATGATTGATGATTGATTGTTGATGATTGACGATTGATGATTAATGATTGATGATTGATGTTTGACGATTGATGATTGATTATTGATGATTGATGATTGATGATTGATGATTGATGATTGATAATTGATGATTGATGATTGATGATTGATGATTGGTGATTGATGATTGATGATTGATGATTGATGATTGATGATTGATGATTGATGATTGATGATTGATGATTGATGATTGATGATTGATGATTGATGATTGATGATTGATGATTGATGATTGATGATTGATGATTGATGATTGTGGATTGATAATTAATGGTTGATGATTGATGATTGAGAATTCATTATTGATGATTGATGAATGATGATTGATGATTAATGATTGATGATTGATGATTGATGATTGATGATTGATGATTGATGATTGATGATTGATGATTGATGATTGATGATTGATGATTGATGATTGATGATTGATGATTGATGATAGATGATTGATGATTGATGATTGATGATTGATGATTGATGATTGATGATTGATGATTGATGATTGATGATTGATTATTGATGATTGATGATTGATGATTGATGATTGATGATTGATGATTGATGATTGATGATTGATGATTGATGATTGATGATTGATGATTGATGATTGATGATTGATGATTGATGATTGATGATTGATGATTGATGATTGACGATTGATGATTGATGATTGATGATTGATGATTGATGATTGATTATTGATGATTGATGATTGATTATTGATGATTGATGAATGATGATTGATGCTTGATGAGTGATGGTTAATGATTAATGATTGATGATCGCAAATTGATGATTCGTGATTGGTGACTGATGATTGATGATTGTTGATTGATGATCGCTGATTGATGATTGATGGTTGAAGATTGATGATTGATGATTGATGATTGATGATTGATGATTGATGATTGATGATTGATGATTGATGGTTGAAGATTGATGATTGATGATTGACGATTGATGATTGATGATTGATGATTGATGATTGCTGATTGATGATCAATCAATTCTCATTGATGATATCTCATTGCTTATTCATGGTTGTGGATTGATAAGTGATGATTGATGGTTGATTATTGACGATTGATGAATGATTATTCATGGTTGTGGATTGATAAGTGATGATTGATGATTGATTATTGATGATTGATGATGAATGATCGGTGATTGATGATTGATGATTGAGGATTGATGATTGATGATTGATGGTTGATGATTGATGATTGACGATTGATGATTGATGCTTGATGATTGATGGTTGATGATTGATGATTGCAAATTGATGATTGATGATTGATGATTGATGATTGATGATTGATGATTGATGATTGATGATTGATGATTGATGATTGATGATTCATGATTCATGATTCATGATTCATGATTCATGATTCATGATTCATGATTCATTTTTCATGATTGATGATTGATCATTGATCATTGATGATTGATGATTGATGATTGATGATTGGTGATTCTTAGTTGACGATTGATGATTGATGATTGATGATTGATGATTGATGATTGATGATTGATTATTGATTATTGATTATTGATTATTGATGATTGATGATTGATGATTGGTGATTCTTAGTTGACGATTGATGATTGCTGATTGATGATTGATGATCGATCAATGATCATTGATGATTCATGGTTGTGGATTGAAAATTGATGATTGATGGTTGATGATTGATGATTGATGATTGATGATTGAAAATTGATGATTGATGGTTGATGATTGATGATTGATGATTGATGATTGATGATTTATGATTGATGATTGATGATTGATGATTGATGATTGATGATTGATGATTGATGATTGATGATTGATGATTGATGATTGATGATTGATGATTGATGATTGATGATTGATGATTGATGATTGATGATTGATGATTGATGATTGATGATCGACGATTGACGATTGACGATTGATGATTGATGATTGATGATTGATGATTGATTATTGATGATTGATGATTGATTATTGATGATTGATGATTGATGATTGATGCTTGATGAGTGATGGTTGATGATTAATGATTGATGATCGCAAATTGATGATTCGTGATTGGTGACTGATGATTGATGATTGTTGATTGATGATCGCTGATTGATGATTGATGGTTGAAGATTGATGATTGATGATTGATGATTGATGATTGATGATTGATGATTGATGCTTGATGATTGATGATTGATGATTGATGATTGATGATTGATGGTTGAAGATTGATGATTGATGATTGACGATTGATGATTGATGATTGATGATTGATGATTGCTGATTGATGATCAATCAATTCTCATTGATGATATCTCATTGCTTATTCATGGTTGTGGATTGATAAGTGATGATTGATGATTGATTATTGACGATTGATGAATGATTATTCATGGTTGTGGATTGATAAGTGATGATTGATGATTGATTATTGATTATTGATGATGAATGATCGGTGATTGATGATTGATGATTGAGGATTGATGATTGATGATTGATGATTGATGATTGATGATTGATGATTGATGATTGACGATTGATGATTGATGCTTGATGATTGATGGTTGATGATTGATGATTGCCAATTGATGATTGATGATTGATGATTGATGGTTGATGATTGATGATTGATGATTGATGATTGATGATTGATGATTGATGATTGATGATTGATGATTGATGATTGATGATTGATGGTTGATGATTGATGATTGATGATTGATGATTGATGATTGATGATTGATGATTGATGATTGATGATTGATGATTGATGATTGAGAATTCATGATTGATGATTGAAGAATGATGATTGATGATTATTGATTGATGATTGATGATTGATGATTGATGATTGATGATTGATGATTGATGATTGATGATTGATGATTGATGATTGATGAATGATGATTGATGATTGATGATTGATGATTGATGATTTATGATTAATGATTAATGATTGATGAGTGATGATTGATGATTGTTGATTCATGATTCATGATTCATGATTCATTTTTCATGATTGATGATTGATCATTGATCATTGATGATTGATGATTGATGTTTGGTGATTCTTAGTTGACGATTGATGATTGATGATTGATGATTGATTATTGATTATTCATTATTGATTATTGATTATTGATTATTGATTATTGATTATTGATGATTGATGATTGATGATTGATGATTGATGATTGATGATTGATGATTGATGATTGATGATTGATGATTGATGATTGATGATTGATGCTTGATGATTGATGATTGATGATTGATGATTGATGATTGATGATTGATGATTGATGATTGATGATTGATGATTGATGATTGATGATTGATGATTGATGATTGATGATTGATGATTGATGATTGATGATTGATGATTGATGATTGATGATTGATGATTGATGATTGATGATTGATGATTGATGATTGATGATTGATGATTGATGATTGATGATTGATGATTGATGATTGATGATTGATGATTGATGATTGATGATTGATGATTGATGATTGATGATTGATGATTGATGATTGATGATTGATGATTGATGATTGATGATTGATGATTGACGATTGATGATTGATGATTGATGATTGATGATTGATGATTGATGATTGATGATTGATGATTGATGATTGATGATTGATGATTGATGATTGATGATTGATGATTGATGATTGATGATTGATGATTGATGATTGATGATTGATGATTGATGATTGATGATTGATGATTGATGATTGATGATTGATGATTGATGATTGATGCGTGATGATTGATGGTTGATAATTGATGATTGATGATTGACTCTTGATGATTGATGGTTGATGATTGATGATTGATGGTTGTGGATTGATAAGTGATGATTGATGATTGATTACTTATGGTTGATTATTGATTATTGATTATTGATTATTGATTATTGATGATTGATGATTGATGATTGATGTTTGATGATTGATGATTGATGATTGATGATTGATGATTGATGATTGATGATTGATGATTGATGATTGATGATTGATGATTGATGATTGATGATTGATGATTGATGGTTGATGATTGATGATTGATTACTGATGGTTGATTATTGATTATTGATTATTGATTATTGATTATTGATGATTGATGATTGATGATTGATGTTTGATGATTGATGATTGATGATTGATGATTGATGATTGATGATTGATGATTGATGATTGATGATTGACGATTGATGATTGATGATTGATGATTGATTATTGATTATTGATGATTGATGATTGATTATTGATGATTGATGATTGATGATTGATGCTTGATGAGTGATGGTTGATGATTGATGATTGATGATCGCAAATTGATGATTCGTGATTGGTGACTGATGATTGATGATTGATGATTGATGATCGCTAATTGATGATTGATGGTTGAAGATTGATGATTGATGATTGATGATTGATGATTGATGGTTGAAGATTGATGATTGATGATTGACGATTGATGATTGATGATTGATGATTGATGATTGATGATTGATGATTGATGATTGATGATTGATGATTGATGATTGATGATTGATGATTGCTGATTGATGATCAATCAATTTTCATTGATGATATCTCATTGCTTATTCATGGTTGTGGATTGATAAGTGATGATTGATGATTGATTATTGACGATTGATGAATGATTATTAATGGTTGTGGATTGATAAGTGATGATTGATGATTGATTATTGATGATTGATGATGAATGATCGGTGATTGATGATTGATGATTGAGGATTGATGATTGATGATTGATGATTGATGATTGATGATTGATGCTTGATGATTGATGGTTGATGATTGATGATTGCAAATTGATGATTGATGTTTGATGATTGATGGTTGGTGATTGATGATT
>CATOZT010000287.1:20327-65099 GCA_954870665.1 Stratiomys singularior
TTGATGATCGATGGTTGTGGATTGACAAGTGATGATTGATGATTGATTATTGATGATTGATTATTGACGATTGATGATTGATTATTCATGGTTGTGGATTGATAAGTGATGATTGATTATTGATGATTGATGATGAATGATTGGTGATTGATGATTGATGATTGATGATTGATGAATGATGATTGATGATTGATTATCAATGATTGATGATTGATGATTGATGCTTGATGATTGATTGTTGATGATTGATGATAAATTAATGATTGATGATTGATGGTTGATGATTGATGATTGATGATTGATGATTGATGATTGATGATTGATGATTGATGATTGATGATTGGAGATTGATGATTGATGATTGATGATTGATGATTGATGATTGATGATTGATGATTGATGATTGATGATTGATGATTGATGATTGATGATTGATGATTGATGATTGATGATTGATGATTGATGATTGATGTTGATAATTGATGATTGATGATTGATGATTGATGATTGATGATTGATGATTAATGATTGATGATTGATGATTGATGATTGATGATTGATAATTGATGATTGATGATTGATGATTGATGATTGATGATTGACGATTGATGATTGATGATTGATGATTGATGATTGATGATTGATGATTGATGATTGATGATTGATGATTGATGATTGATGATTGATGATTGATGATTGATGATTGATGATTGATGATTGATGATTGATGATTGATGATTGATGATTGATGATTGATGATTGATGATTGATGATTGATGATTGATGATTGATGATTGATGATTGATGATTGATGCGTGATGATTGATGGTTGATAATTGATGATTGATGATTGACGCTTGATGATTGATGGTTGATGATTGATGATTGATGGTTGTGGATTGATAAGTGATGATTGATGATTGATTACTGATGGTTGATTATTGATAATTGATTATTGATTATTGATGATTGATGATTGATGTTTGATGATTGATGATTGATGATTGATGATTGATGATTGATGATTGATGATTGATGATTGATGATTGATGATTGATGATTGATGATTGATGATTGATGATTGATGATTGATGATTGATGATTGATGATTGATGATTGATGATTGATGATTGATGATTGATGATTGATGATTGATGATTGATGATTGATGATTGATGATTGATGATTGATGATTGATGATTGATGATTGATGATTGATGCTTGATGATTGATGGTTGATGATTGATGAGTGATGGTTGATGATTGATGATTGATGATCGCAAATTGATGATTCGTGGTTGGTGACTGATGATTGATGATTGATGATTGATGATCGCTGATTGATGATTGATGGTTGAAGATTGATGATTGATGATTGATGATTGATGATTGATGGTTGAAGATTGATGATTGATGATTGACGATTGATGATTGATGATTGATGATTGATGATTGATGATTGCTGATTGATGATCAATCAATTTTCATTGATGATATCTCATTGCTTATTCATGATTGTGGATTGATAAGTGATGATTGATGATTGATTATTGACGATTGATGAATGATTATTCATGGTTGTGGATTGATAAGTGATGATTGATGATTGATTATTGATGATTGATGATGAATGATCGGTGATTGATGATTGATGATTGAGGATTGATGATTGATGATTGATGATTGATGATTGATGATTGATGATTGATGATTGATGCTTGATGATTGATGGTTGATGATTGATGATTGCAAATTGATGATTGATGTTGATGATTGATGATTGATGATTGATGATTGATGATTGATGATTGATGATTGATGATTTATGATTAATGATTGATGATTGATGATTGATGATTGATGATTGATGATTGATAATTGATGATTGATGATTGATGATTGATGATTGATGATTGACGATTGATGACTGATGATTGATGATTGATGATTGATGATTGATGATTGATGATTGATGATTGATGATTGATGATTGATGATTGATGATTGATGATTGATGATTGATGATTGATGATTGATGATTGATGATTGATGATTGATGATTGATGATTGATGATTGATGATTGATGATTGATGATTGATGATTGATGCGTGATGATTGATGGTTGATAATTGATGATTGATGATTGACGCTTGATGATTGATGGTTGATGATTGATGATTGATGGTTGTGGATTGATAAGTGATGATTGATGATTGATTACTGATGGTTGATTATTGATTATTGATTATTGATGATTGATGATTGATGATTGATGTTTGATGATTGATGATTGATGATTGATGATTGATGATTGATGATTGATGATTGATGATTGATGATTGATGATTGATGATTGATGATTGATGATTGATGATTGATGATTGATGATTGATGATCGATGGTTGTGGATTGACAAGTGATGATTGATGATTGATTATTGATGATTGATTATTGACGATTGATGATTGATTATTCATGGTTGTGGATTGATAAGTGATGATTGATTATTGATGATTGATGATGAATGATTGGTGAATGATGATTGATGATTGATGATTGATGAATGATGATTGATGATTGATTATTGATGATTGATGATTGATGATTGATGATTGATTATTGATGGTTGATGATTGATGAGTGATGGTTGATGATTGATGATTGATGATCGCAAATTGATGATTCGTGATTGGTGACTGATGATTGATGATTGATGATTGATGATCGCTGATTGATGATTGATGGTTGAAGATTGATGATTGATGATTGATGATTGATGATTGATGATTGATGGTTGAAGATTGATGATTGATGATTGACGATTGATGATTGATGATTGATGATTGATGATTGATGATTGCTGATTGATGATCAATCAATTTTCATTGATGATATCTCATTGCTTATTCATGGTTGTGGATTGATAAGTGATGATTGATGATTGATTATTGACGATTGATGAATGATTATTCATGGTTGTGGATTGATAAGTGATGATTGATGATTGATTATTGATGATTGATGATGAATGATCGGTGATTGTGATTGATGATTGAGGATTGATGATTGATAATTGATGATTGATGATTGATGATTGATGCTTGATGATTGATGGTTGATGATTGATGATTGCAAATTGATGATTGATGTTTGATGATTGATGGTTGGTGATTGATGATTGATGATTGATAATTGATGATTGATGATTGATGATTGAAGATTGATGATTGATGATTGATGATTGATGATTGATGATTGATGACTGATGATTGATGATTGATGATTGATGATTGATGATTGATGATTGATGATTGATGATTGATGATTGATGATTGATGATTGATGATTGATGATTGATGATTGATGATTGATGATTGATGATTGATGATTGATGATTGATGATTGATGATTGATGAGTGATGATTGACGCTTGATGATTGATGGTTGATGATTGATGATCGATGGTTGTGGATTGACAAGTGATGATTGATGATTGATTATTGATGATTGATTATTGACGATTGATGATTGATTATTCATGGTTGTGGATTGATAAGTGATGATTGATTATTGATGATTGATGATGAATGATTGGTGATTGATGATTGATGATTGATGATTGATGAATGATGATTGATGATTGATTATTGATGATCGATTATTGATGATTGATGCTTGATGATTGATGGTTGATGATTGATGATTGCAAATTGATGATTGATGATTGATGGTTGATGATTGATGATTGATGATTGATGATTGATGATTGATGATTGATGATTGATGATTGATGATTGATGATTGGAGATTGATGATTGATGATTGATGATTGATGATTGATGATTGATGATTGATGATTGATGAATGTGATTGATAGTTGATGATTGATGAATGTGATTGAGGATTGATGATTGATGATTGATTATTGATTATTGATTGTCGATTATTGATTATTGATTATTGATTATTCATTATTGATTATTGATTATTGATTATTGATTATTGATTATTGATTATTGATTATTGATTATTGATGATTGATGATTGATGATTGATGATTGATGATTGATGATTGATGATTGATGATTGATGATTGATGATTGATGATTGATGATTGATGATTGATGATTGATGTTGATGATTGATGATTGATGATTGATGATTGATGATTGATGATTGATGATTGATGATTTATGATTAATGATTGATGATTGATGATTGATGATTGATGATTGATAATTGATGATTGATGATTGATGATTGATGATTGATGATTGACGATTGATGATTGATGATTGATGATTGATGATTGATGATTGATGATTGATGATTGATGATTGATGATTGATGATTGATGATTGATGATTGATGATTGATGATTGATGATTGATGATTGATGATTGATGATTGATGATTGATGATTGATGATTGATGATTGATGATTGATGATTGATGATTGATGATTGATGATTGATGATTGATGCGTGATGATTGATGGTTGATAATTGATGATTGATGATTGACGCTTGATGATTGATGGTTGATGATTGATGATTGATGGTTGTGGATTGATAAGTGATGATTGATGATTGATTACTGATGGTTGATTATTGATTATTGATTATTGATTATTGATGATTGATGATTGATGATTGATGTTTGATGATTGATGATTGATGATTGATGATTGATGATTGATGATTGATGATTGATGATTGATGATTGATGATTGATGATTGATGATTGATGATTGATGATTGATGATTGATGATTGATGATTGATGATTGATGATTGATTATTTATGATTGATGATTGATGATTGATGATTGATGATTGATGATTGATGATTGATGATTGATGATTGATGATTGATGATTGATGATTGATGATTGATGTTGATGATTGATGATTGATGATTGATGATTGATGATTGATGATTTATGATTTATGATTTATGATTTATGATTGATGATTGATGATTGATGATTGATGATTGATGATTGATGATTGATGATTGATGATTGATGCTTGATGATTGATTAATGCAAATTGATGATTGATGATTGATGGTTGAAGATTGATGATTGATGATTGATTATTAATGATTGATGATTGATGATTGATTGTTGATGATTGACGATTGATGATTAATGATTGATGATTGAAGTTTGATGATTGATGATTGATGATTGATGATTGATGATTGGTGATTGATGATTGATGCTTGATGAGTGATGGTTGATGATTGATGATTGATGATTGATGATTGATGATTGATGATTGATGATTGATGATTGATGATTGATGCTTGATGATTGATGATTGCAAATTGATGATTGATGATTGATGGTGGAAGATTGATGATTGATGATTGATGATTGATGATTGATAAATTATAATTGATGATTGATGGTTGATGATTGATGATTGATGATTGATGACTGATGATTGATATTTGATGATTTATGATTGAATAGCCATAATTGATGATTGATGATTGATGATTGATAATTGATGATTGATGATTGATGATTGATGATTGATGCTTGATGAGTGATGCTTGATGATTGATGATTGCAAATTGATGATTGATGAGTGATGACTGACGATTGATGATTGTTGATTGATGATTGATATTTGATGATGGATGATTGATGATCGCTGATTGATGATTGATGATTGATGGTTGAAGATTGATGATTGATGATTAATGATTGATGATTGATTATTGATGATTGATTATTGATGATTGATGGTTTAAGAATGATGATTGATGATTGATGATTGATGACTGATGATTGGAGATTGATGATTGATAATTGATGATTGATGATTGATGATTGATGATTGATGATTGATGATTGATGATTGATGATTGATGATTGAAGATTGATGATTGATGATTGATGATTGATGATTGATGATGTATGATTGATGATTGATGATTTATGATTGATGATTGACGCTTGTTGATTGATGGTTGATGATTGATGATTGATGGTTGTGGCTTGACAAGTGATGATTGATGATTGATTATTGATGATTGATGATTGATGATTGATGATTGATGGTTGATGATTGATGGTTCCAAATTGATTATTGATGATTGATGGTTGAAGATTGATGATTGATGATTGATGATTGATGATTGATGATTGATGATTGATGATTGATGCTTGATGATCGATTATTGCAAATTGATGATTGATGTTTGATGGTTGAAGATTGATGATTGATGATTGATGATTGATTATTGATGATTGATGATTGATGATTGATTGTTGATGATTGATGCTTGATGAGTGATGGTTGATGATTGATGATTGATGATTGATGATTGATGATTGATGATTGATGATTGATGACTGATGATTGATGTTTGATGATTGATGACTGATGATTGATGATTGATGATTGATGATTGATGATTGATGATTGATGATTGATGATTGATGATTGATGATTGATGATTGATGATTGATGATTGATGATTGATGATTGATGATTGATGATTGATGATTGATGATTGATGATTGATGATTGATGATTGATGATTGATGATTGATGATTTATGATTGATGATTGATGATTGATTGTTGATGATTGACGATTGATGATTAATGATTGATGATTGATGATTGTGGATTGATAACTAATGGTTGATGATTGATGATTGAGGATTCATGATTGATGATTGATGATTGATGATTAATGATTGATGATTGATGATTGATGATTGATGATTGATGATTGATGGTTGATGATTGATGATTGATGATTGATAATTGATGATTGATGATTGATGATTGATGATTGATGATTGATGATTGATGATAAATGATTAATGATTGATGATTGATGATTGATGATTTGTGATTCATGATTCATGATTCATTATTCAACTTTGATGATAGATGATTGATGATCGATCATTGATCATTGATGATTCGTGGTTGTGGATTGATAATTGATGATTGATGATTGATTATTGATGGTTGATGATTGATGATTGATGATTGATGATTGATGATTGATGATTGATGATTGATGATTGATGATTGATGATTGATGATTGATGATTGATGATTGATGATTGATGATTGATGATTGATGATTGATGATTGATGATTGATGATTGATGCTTGATGATTGATGGTTGATGATTGATGGTTGCAAATTGATTATTGATGATTGATGGTTGAAGATTGATGATTGATGATTGATGATTGATGATTGATGATTGATGATTGATGATTGGTGATTGATGATTGATGATTGATGATTGATGATTGATGATTGATGATTGATGATTGATGATTGATGATTGATGATTGATGATTGATGATTGATGATTGATGATTGATGATTGATGATTGATGATTGATGATTGATGATTGATGATTGATGATTGATGATTGATGATTGATGATTGATGATTGATGATTGCTGGTTGATGATTGATGATTGCAAATTGATGATTGATGATTGGTGACTGACGATTGATGATTGATTATTGATGATTGATGATTGATGATTGATGATTGATGATTGATGATTGATGATTGATGATTGATGATTGATGAGTGATGATTGATGATTGATGATTGATGATTGATGATTGATGATTGATGATTGATGATTGATGATTGATGATTGATGATTGATGATTGATGATTGATGATTGATGATTGATGATTGATGATTGTTGATTGATGATTGATGATTGATGATTGATGATTGATGATTGATGATTGATGATTGATGATTGATGATTGATGATTGATGATTGATGATTGATGATTGATGATTGATGATTGATGATTGATGATTGATGATTGATGATTGATGATTGATGCTTGATGATTGATGATTGCAAATTGATGATTGATGATTGATGGTGGAAGATTGATGATTGATGACTGATAATTGATTATTGATGATTGATGATTGATGATTGATGATTGATGATTGATGATTGATGATTAATGATTGATGACTGATGATTGATGCTTGATGATTTATTATTGATTAGCCATAATTGATGATTGATGATTGATGATTGATGATTGATAATTGATGATTGATGATTAATGCTTGATGAGTGATGCTTGATGATTGATGATTGCAAATTGATGATTGATGAGTGATGACTGACGATTGATGATTGATGATTGACGATTGATATTTGATAATGGATGATTGATGATCGCTGATTGATGATTGATGATTGATGGTTGAAGATTGATGATTGATGATTGATGATTGATGATTGATGATTGATGATTGATGATTGATGATTGATTATTGATGATTGATGGTTGAAGAATGATGATTGATGATTGATGATTGATGATTGATGACTGATGATTGGAGATTAATGATTGATAATTGATGATTGATGATTGATGATTGATGATTGATGATTGATGATTGATGATTGATGATTGATGATTGATGATTGATGATTGATGATTGATGATTGATGATTGATGATGGATGATTGATGATTAATGATTGACGCTAGTTGATTGATGGTTTATGATTGATGATTAATGGTTATGGATTGACAAGTGATGATTGATGATTGATTATTGATGATTGATGATTGATGATTGATGATTGATGATTGATGATTGATGATTGATGATTGATGATTGATGATTGATGATTGATGATTGATGATTGATGATTGATGATTGATGATTGATGATTGATGCTTGATGATTGATGGTTGATGATTGATGGTTGCAAATTGATTATTGATGATTGATGGTTCAAGATTGATGATTGATGATTGATGATTGATGATTGATGATTGATGCTTGATGATCGATTATTGCAAATTGATGATTGATGATTGATGGTTGAAGATTGATGATTGATGATTGATTATTGATGATTGATGATTGATGATTGATGATTGATTGTTGATGATTGACGATTGATGATTAATGATTGATGATTGATGTTTGATGATTGATGATTGCTGATTGATGATTGATGATTGATGATTGGTGATTGATGATTGATGCTTGATGAGTGATGGTTGATGATTGATGATTGATGATTGATGATTGATGATTGATGATTGATGACTGATGATTGATGTTTGATGATTGATGACTGATGATTGATGATTGATGATTGATGATTGATGATTGATGATTGATGATTGATGATTGATGATTGATGATTGATGATTGATGATTGATGATTGATGATTGATGATAGATGATTGATGATTGATGATTGATTGTTGATGATTGACGATTGATGATTAATGATTGATGATTGATGTTTGATGATTGATGATTGATGATTGATGATTGCTGATTGATGATTGATGAATGGTGATTGATGATTGATGATTGATGATTGAGGATTGATGATTGATGATTGATGATTGATGATTGATGATTGATGATTGATGATTGATGATTGATGATTGATGGTTGATGATTGTGGATTGATAACTAATGGTTGATGATTGATGATTGAGGATTCATGATTGACGATTGATGATTGATGATTAATGATTGATGATTGACGATTGATGATTGATGATTGATGATTGATGATTGATGATTGATGATTGATGATTGATGATCGATGATTGATGATTGATGGTTGATGATTGATGATTGATGATTGATGATTGATGATTGATGATTGATGATTGATGATTGATGATTGATGATTGATGATAAATGATTAATGATTGATGATTGATGATTGGTGATTCATGATTCATGATTCATGATTGATGCTTGATGATTGATGATTGCAAATTGATGATTGATGAGTGATGAATGACGATTGATGATTGATTATTGATGATTGATATTTGATGATGGATGATTGATGATCGCTGATTGATGATTGATGATTGATGGTTGAAGATTGATGATTGATGATTGATGATTGATGATTGATGATTGATGATTGAGTATTGATGATTGATGGTTGAAGAATGATGATTGATGACTGATGTTTGGAGATTGATGATTGATAATTGATGATTGATGATTGATGATTGATGATTGATGATTGATGATTGATGATTGATGATGGATGATTGATGATTGATGATTGATGATTGATGATTGATGATTGATGATTGATGATTGATGATTGATGATTGACGCTTGTTGATTGATGGTTGATGATTGATGATTGATGGTTGTGGATTGACAAGTGATGAGTGATGATTGATTATTGATGATTGATGATTGATGATTGATGATTGATGATTGATGATTGATGATTGATGATTGATGATTGATGATTGATGATTGATGATTGATGATTGATGATTGATGATTGATGATTGATGATTGATGATTGATGATTGATGATTGATGATTGATGACTGATGATTGATGATTGATGATTGATGATTGATGATTGATGGTTGATGATTGATGGTTGCAAATTGATTATTGATGATTGATGGTTGAAGATTGATGATTGATGATTGATGATTGATGATAGATGAATGATGATTGATTATTGATGCTTGATGATCGATTATTGCAAATTGATGATTGATGATTGATGGTTAAAGATTGATGATTGATGATTGATTATTGATGATTGATGATTGATCATTGATTGTTGATGATTGACGATTGATGATTAATGATTGATGATTGATGTTTGATGATTGATGATTGATGATTGATGATTGATGATTGATGATTGATGATTGATTATTGATGATACTGCCTGCTGATTGATAATTTTAGATTGATGATCGATCATTGAATATTGACGCTATCTTAAACATGATTGATGATCTATGATTGATGATTGATAATTGATGACTGATGATTGATGATTGATGATTGATGATTGATGATTGATGATTGATGATTGACGATTGCAAATTGATGATTGATGATTGGTGACTGATGATTGATGATTGATGATCGTTGATTGACGCTTGTTGATTGATGGTTGATGATTGATGATTGATGGTTGTGGATTGACAAGTGATGATTGATGATTGATTATTGATGATCGATGATTGATGATTGATGATTGATGATTGATGATTGATGATTGATGATTGACGATTGATGATTGATGATTGATGATTGATGATTGATGATTGATGATTGATGATTGATGATTGATGATTGGTGATTGATGATTGATGCTTGATGAGTGATGGTTGATGATTGATGATTGATGATTGATGATTGATGATTGATGATTGATGATTGATGATTGATGATTGATGACTGATGATTGATGTTTGATGATTGATGACTGATGATTGATGATTGATGATTGATGATTGATGATTGATGATTGATGATTGATGATTGATGATTGATGATTGATGATTGATGATTGATGATTGATGATTGATGATTGATGATTGATGATTGATGATTGATTGTTGATGATTGACGATTGATGATTAATGATTGATGATTGATGTTTGATGATTGATGATTGATGATTGATGATTGATGATTGATGATTGATGATTGGTGATTGATGATTGATGATTGATGATTGATGATTGATGATTGATGATTGATGATTGATGATTGATGATTGATGATTGATGATTGATGATTGATGATTGATGATTGTGGATTGATAACTCATGGTTGATGATTGATGATTGAGGATTCATGATTGATGATTGATGATTGATGATTAATGATTGATGATTGATGATTGATGATTGATGATTGATGATTGATGATTGATGATTGATGATTGATGATTGATGATTGATGGTTGATGATTGATGATTGATGATTGATGATTGATGATTGATGATTGATGATTGATGATTGATGATAAATGATTAATGATTGATGATTGATGATTGATGATTGGTGATTCATGATTCATGATTCATGATTCAACTTTGATG
This sequence comes from Stratiomys singularior, assembly GCA_954870665.1. NCBI lineage: Eukaryota > Metazoa > Arthropoda > Insecta > Diptera > Stratiomyidae > Stratiomys > Stratiomys singularior. The sequence goes on from CATOZT010000287.1 coordinate 32,223, forward strand.
ATAGATGATTGATGATCGATCATTGATCATTGATGATTCATGGTTGTGGATTGATAATTGATGATTGATGATTGATTATTGATGGTTGATGATTGACGATTGATGATTGATGATTGATGATTGATGATTGATGATTGATGATTGATGATTGATGCTTGATGATTGATGGTTGATGATTGATGGTTGCAAATTGATTATTGATGATTGATGTTTGAAGATTGATGATTGATGATTGATGATTGATGATTGATGATTGATGCTTGATGATTGATTATTGCAAATTGAATATTGATGATTGATGGTTGAAGATTGATGATTGATGATTGATTATTGATGATTGATGATTGATGATTGATTGTTGATGATTGACGATTGATGATTAATGATTGATGATTGAAGTTTGATGATTGATGATTGATGATTGATGATTGATGATTGATGATTGATGATTGGCGATTGATGATTGATGCTTGATGAGTGATGGTTGATGATTGATGATTGATGATTGATGATTGATGATTGATGATTGATGATTAATGATTGATGATTGATGACTGATGATTGATGTTTGATGATTGATGACTGATGATTCATGATTGATGATTGATGATTGATGATTGATGAATGATGATTGATGATTGATGATTGATGATTGATGATTTATGATTGATGATTGATGATTGATTGTTGATGATTGACGATTGATGATTAATGATTGATGATTGATGATTGATGATTGATGATTGATGATTGATGATTGATGATTGGTGATTGATGATAGATGATTGATGATTGATGATTGATGATTGATGATTGATGATTGATGATTGATGATTGTGGATTGATGATTGGTGATTGATGATTGATGATTGATGATTGATGATTTATGATTTATGATTGATGATTGATGATTGATTGTTGATGATTGACGATTGATGATTAATGATTGATGATTGATTATTGATGATTTATGATTGATGATTGATGATTGATGATTGATGATTGATGATTGATGATTGATGATTGATGCTTGATGATTGATGATTGATGATTGATGATTGATGGTTGCAAATTGATTATTGATGGTTGAAGATTGATGATTGATGATTGATGATTGATGATTGATGATTGATGATTGATGCTTGATGATTGATGATTGCAAATTGATGATTGATGATTGATGGTTGAAGATTGATGATTGATGATTGATTATTGATGATTGATGATTGATGATTGATGATTGATTGTTGATGATTGATGATTGATGATTGATGATTGTGGATTGATGATTGGTGATTGATGATTGATGATTGATGATTGATGATTGATGATTGATGATTGATGATTGATGATTGATGATTGCTGATTGATGCTTGATGATTGATGATTGATGATTGATGATTGATGATTGATGATTGATGATTGATGATTGATGCTTGATGATTGATGATTGCAAATTGATGATTGATGATTGATGGTTGAAGATTGATGATTGATGATTGATGATTGATGATTGATGATTGATGATTGATCATTGATCATTGATGTTTGATGATTGATGATTGCAAATTGATGATTGATGATTGATGGTGGAAGATTGATGATTGATGATTGATGATTGATAATTGATGATTGATGGTTGATGATTGATGATTAATGATTGATGATTGATGATTGATGACTGATGATTTATGTTAATTGAATTATGATTGATTAGCTATAATTGATGATTGATGATATATGATTGATAATTGATGATTGATGATTGATGCTTGATGAGTGATGCTTGATGATTGATGATTGCGAATTGATGATTGATAAGTGATGACTGACGATTGATGATTGATTATTGATGATTGATATTTGATGATGGATGATATATGATCGCTGATTGATGATTGATGGTTGAAGATTGATGATTGATGATTGATGATTGATGATTGATGATTGATTATTGATGATTGATGATTGATGATTGATGATTGATGATTGATGATTGATGACTGATGATTGATGTTTGATGATTGATGACTGATGATTCATGATGGATGATTGATGATTGATGAATGATGATTGATGATTGATGATTGATGATTGATGATTGATGATTGATGATTTATGATTGATGATTGATGATTGATTGTTGAAGATTGACGATTGATGATTAATGATTGATGATTGATGTTTGATGATTGATGATTGATGATTGATGATTGATGATTGATGATTGATGATTGATGATTGATGATTGATGACTGGTGATTGATGATTGATGATTGATGATTGATGATTGATGATTGATGATTGACGATTGATGATTGATGATTGATGATTGATGATTGATGATTGATGATTGATGATTGATGATTGATGATTGATGATTGATGATTGATGATTGATGATTGATGATTGATGATTGATGATTGATGATTGATGATTGATGATTGATGATTGATGATTGATGACTGATGATTGATGATTGATGATTGATGATTGTGGATTGATGATTGGTGATTGATGATTGATGATTGATGATTTATGATTGATGATTGATGATTGATTGTTGATGATTGACGATTGATGATTAATGATTGATGATTGATGTTTGATGATTGATGATTGATGATTGATGATTGATGATTGATGATTGATGATTGATGATTGGTGATTGATGATTGATGATTGATGATTGATGATTGATGATTGATGATTGATGATTGATGATTCATGGTTGATGATTGATGATTGATGATTGATGATTGATGATTGATAACTTATGGTTGATGATTGATGATTGAGGATTCATGATTGATGATTGATGATTGATGATTAATGATTGATGATTGATGATTGATGATTGATGATTGATGATTGATGATTGATGATTGATGATTGATGATTGATGATTGATGGTTGATGATTGATGATTGATGATTGATGATTGATGATTGATGATTGATGATTGATGATTGATGATTGATGATAAATGATTAATGATTGATGATTGATGATTGATGATTGGTGATTCATGATTCATGATTCAACTTTGATGATAGATGATTGATGATCGATCATTGATCATTGATGATTCATGGTTGTGGATTGATAATTGATGATTGATGATTGATTATTGATGGTTGATGATTGATGATTGATGATTGATGATTGATGCTTGATGATTGATGGTTGATGATTGATGGTTGCAAATTGATTATTGATGATTGATGGTTGAAGATTGATGATTGATGATTGATGATTGATGATTGATGCTTGATAATTGATTATTGCAAATTGATGATTGATGATTGATGGCTGAAAATTGATGCTTGATTATTGTTATTGATGATTGATGATTGATTGTTGATGATTGACGATTGATGATTAATGATTGATGATTGATGTTTGATGATTGATGATTGATGATTGATGATTGATGATTGATGATTGATGATTGATGATTGATGATTGATGATTGATGATTGATGATTGATGATTGATGATTGATGATTGATGATTGATGATTGGTGATTGATGATTGATGCTTGATGAGTGATTTTGATGATTGATGATTGATGATTGATGATTGATGATTGATGATTGATGACTGATGATTGATGTTTGATGATTGATGACTGATGATTGATGATTGATGATTGATGATTGATGATTGATGATTGATGATTGATGATTGATGATTGATGATTGATGATTGATGATTGATGATTGATGATTGATGATTGATGATTGATGATTGATGATTGATGATTGATGATTGATGATTGATGATTGATGATTGATGATTGATGATTGATGATTGATGATTGATGATAGATGATTGATGATTGATGATTTACGATTGATGATTTATGATTGATGATTGATTGTTGATGATTGACGATTGATGATTAATGATTGATGATTGATGTTTGATGATTGATGATTGATGATTGATGATTGATGATTGATGATTGATGATTGATGATTGATGATTGATGATTGATGATTGATGATTGATGATTGATGATTGATGATTGTGGATTGATGATTGGTGATTGATGATTGATGATTGATGATTGATGATTGATGATTGATGATTGATGATTGATGATTGATGATTGATGATTGATGCTTGATGATTATTGATGATTGATGATTGATGATTGATGATTGATGATTGATGATTTATGATTGATGATTGATGATTGATGATTGATGATTGATTGTTGATGATTGACGATTGATGATTAATGATTGATGATTGACTATTGATGATTGATGATTGATGATTGATGATTGATGATTGATGATTGATGATTGATGATTGATGATTGAGGATTGATGATTGATGATTGATGATTGATGATTGATTATTGATGATTGATGATTGATGATTGATGATTGATGATTGATGATTGATGATTGATGTTTGATGATTAATGGTTGATGATTGATGGTTGCAAATTGATTATTGATGATTGATGGTTGAAGATTGATGATTGATGATTGATGATTGATGATTGATGCTTTATGATTGATTATTGCAAATTGATGATTGATGATTGATGGTTGAAGATTGATAATTGATGATTGATTATTGATGATTGATGATTGATTGTTGATGATTGACGATTGATGATTGATGATTGATGTTTGATGATTGATGATTGATGATTGATGATTGATGATTGATGATTGATGATTGATGATTGATGATTGATGATTGATGATTGATGATTGATGATTGATGATTGATGATTGATGATTGATGATTGATGATTGATGATTGATGATTGGTGATTGATTATTGATGCTTGATGAGTGATGGTTGATAATTGATGATTGATGATTGATGATTGATGATTGATGATTGATGATTGATGATTGATGATTGATGATTGATGACTGATGATTGATGTTTGATGATTGATGACTGATGATTGATGATTTATGATTGATGATTGATGATTGATGATTGATGATTGATGAATGATGATTGATGATTGATGATTGATGATTGATGATTGATGATTGATGATTGATGATTGATGATTGATGATTGATGAATGATGATTGATGATTGATGATTGATGATTGATGATTGATGATTGATGATTGATGATTGATGATTGATGATTTATGATTGATGATTGATGATCGATTGTTGATGATTGACGATTGATGATTAATGATTGATGATTGATGTTTGATGATTGATGATTGATGATTGATGATTGATGATTGATGATTGATGATTGATGATTGGTCATTGATGATTGATGATTGGTGATTGATGATTGATGATTGATGATTGATGATTGTGGATTGATAACTAATGGTTGATGATTGATGAGTGAGGATTCATGATTGATGATTGATGATTGATGATTAATGATTGATGATTGATGATTGATGATTGATGATTGATTATTGATGATTGATATTTGATGATGGATGATATATGATCGCTGATTGATGATTGATGGTTGAAGATTGATGATTGATGATTGATGATTGATGATTGATTATTGATGATTGATGATTGATGATTGATGATTGATGATTGATGATTGATGATTGATGATTGATGATTGATGACTGATGATTGATGTTTGATGATTGATGACTGATGATTCATGATTGATGATTGATGATTGATGAATGATGATTGATGATTGATGATTGATGATTGATGATTTATGATTGATGATTGATTGTTGATGATTGACGATTGATGATTAATGAATGATGATTGATGTTTGATGATTGATGATTGATGATTGATGATTGATGATTGATGATTGGTGATTGATGATTGATGATTGATGATTGATGATTGATGATTGATGACTGATGATTGATGATTGATGATTGATGATTGATGATTGATGATTGATGATTGATGATTGATGATTGATGATTGATGATTGATGATTGATGATTGATGATTGATGATTGATGATTGATGATTGATGATTGATGATTGATGATTGATGATTGATGATTGATGATTGACGATTGATGATTGATGATTGTGGATTGATGATTGGTGATTGATGATTGATGATTGATGATTGATGATTGATGATTGATTGTTGATGATTGACGATTGATGATTAATGAATGATGATTGATGTTTGATGATTGATGATTGATGATTGATGATTGATGATTTATGATTGATGATTGATGATTGATGATTGACGATTGATGATTAATGATTGATGATTGATGATTGATGATTGATGATTGATGATTGATGATTGATGATTGATGATTGATGATTGATGATTGATGATTGATGATTGATGATTGATGATTGATGATTGATGATTGGTGATTGATGATTGATGCTTGATGAGTGATTTTGATGATTGATGATTGATGATTGATGATTGATGATTGATGACTGATGATTGATGTTTGATGATTGATGACTGATGATTGATGATTGATGATTGATGATTGATGATTGATGATTGATGATTGATGATTGATGATTGATGATTGATGATTGATGATTGATGATTGATGATTGATGATTGATGATTGATGATTGATGATTGATGATTGATGATTGATGATAGATGATTGATGATTGATGATTTACGATTGATGATTTATGATTGATGATTGATTGTTGATGATTGACGATTGATGATTAATGATTGATGATTGATGTTTGATGATTGATGATTGATGATTGATGATTGATGATTGATGATTGATGATTGATGATTAATGATTGATGATTGATGATTGATGATTGATGATTGATGATTGTGGATTGATGATTGATGATTGATGATTGGTGATTGATGATTGATGATTGATGATTGATGATTGATGATTGATGATTGATGATTGATGATTGATGATTGATGATTGATGATTGATGATTGATGATTGATGATTGATGATTGATGATTGATGATTGATGATTGATGATTGATGATTGATGATTGATGATTGATGATTGATGATTGATGATTGATGATTGTGGATTGATGATTGGTGATTGATGATTGATGATTGATGAATGATGATTGATGATTGATGATTGATGATTGATGATTTATGATTGATGATTGATGATTGATTGTTGATGATTGACGATTGATGATTAATGAATGATGATTGATGTTTGATGATTGATAATTAATGATTGATGATTGATGATTTATGATTGATGATTGATGATTGATGATTGATGATTGATGATTGTGGATTGATGATTGGTGATTGATGATTGATGATTGATGAATGATGAATGATGATTGATGATTGATGATTGATGATTGATGATTTATGATTGATGATTGATGATTGATTGTTGATGATTGACGATTGATGATTAATGAATGATGATTGATGTTTGATGATTGATGATTGATGATTGATGATTGATGATTTATGATTGATGATTGATGATTGATGATTGATGATTGACGATTGATGATTAATGATTGATGATTGATGATTGATGATTGATGATTGATGATTGATGATTGATGATTGATGATTGATGATTGATGATTGATGATTGATGATTGATGATTGATGATTGATGATTGATGATTGGTGATTGATGATTGATGCTTGATGAGTGATTTTGATGATTGATGATTGATGATTGATGATTGATGATTGATGATTGATGACTGATGATTGATGTTTGATGATTGATGACTGATGATTGATGATTGATGATTGATGATTGATGATTGATGATTGATGATTGATGATTGATGATTGATGATTGATGATTGATGATTGATGATTGATGATTGATGATTGATGATTGATGATTGATGATTGATGATTGATGATTGATGATAGATGATTGATGATTGATGATTTACGATTGATGATTTATGATTGATGATTGATTGTTGATGATTGACGATTGATGATTAATGATTGATGATTGATGTTTGATGATTGATGATTGATGATTGATGATTGATGATTGATGATTGATGATTGATGATTGATGATTGATGATTGATGATTGATGATTGATGATTGTGGATTGATGATTGGTGATTGATGATTGATGATTGATGATTGATGATTGATGATTGATGATTGATGATTGATGATTGATGATTGATGCTTGATGATTGATGATTGATGATTGATGATTGATGATTGATGATTGATGATTGATGATTGATGATTGATGATTGATGATTGATGATTTATGATAAATGATTGATGATTGATTGTTGATGATTGACGATTGATGATTAATGATTGATGATTGACTATTGATGATTGATGATTGATGATTGATGATTGATGATTGATGATTGATGATTGAGGATTGATGATTGATGATTGATGATTGATGATTGATTATTGATGATTGATGATTGATGATTGATGATTGATGATTGATGATTGATGTTTGATGATTAATGGTTGATGATTGATGGTTGCAAATTGATTATTGATGATTGATGGTTGAAGATTGATGATTGATGATTGATGATTGATGATTGATGCTTTATGATTGATTATTGCAAATTGATGATTGATGATTGATGGTTGAAGATTGATAATTGATGATTGATTATTGATGATTGATGATTGATGATTGATGATTGATTGTTGATGATTGACGATTGATGATTGATGATTGATGTTTGATGATTGATGATTGATGATTGATGATTGATGATTGATGATTGATGATTGATGATTGATGATTGATGATTGATGATTGATGATTGATGATTGATGATTGATGATTGATGATTGATGATTGATGATTGATGATTGATGATTGGTGATTGATTATTGATGCTTGATGAGTGATGGTTGATAATTGATGATTGATGATTGATGATTGATGATTGATGATTGATGATTGATGATTGATGATTGATGATTGATGATTGATGATTGATGACTGATGATTGATGTTTGATGATTGATGACTGATGATTGATGATTTATGATTGATGATTGATGATTGATGATTGATGATTGATGATTGATGAATGATGATTGATGATTGATGATTGATGATTGATGATTGATGATTGATGATTGATGATTGATGATTGATGAATGATGATTGATGATTGATGATTGATGATTGATGATTGATGATTGATGATTGATGATTTATGATTGATGATTGATGATCGATTGTTGATGATTGACGATTGATGATTAATGATTGATGATTGATGTTTGATGATTGATGATTGATGATTGATGATTGATGATTGATGATTGATGATTGGTCATTGATGATTGATGATTGGTGATTGATGATTGATGATTGATGATTGTGGATTGATAACTAATGGTTGATGATTGATGAGTGAGGATTCATGATTGATGATTGATGATTGATGATTAATGATTGATGATTGATGATTGATGATTGATTATTGATGATTGATATTTGATGATGGATGATATATGCTCGCTGATTGATGATTGATGGTTGAAGATTGATGATTGATGATTGATGATTGATGATTGATTATTGATGATTGATGATTGATGATTGATGATTGATGATTGATGATTGATGATTGATGATTGATGATTGATGACTGATGATTGATGTTTGATGATTGATGACTGATGATTCATGATTGATGATTGATGATTGATGATTGATGATTGATGAATGATGATTGATGATTGATGATTGATGATTGATGATTTATGATTGATGATTGATGATTGACGATTGATGATTAATGAATGATGATTGATGTTTGATGATTGATGATTGATGATTGATGATTGATGATTGATGATTGATGATTGATGATTGATGATTGATGATTGGTGATTGATGATTGATGATTGATGATTGATGATTGATGATTGATGATTGATGATTGATGATTGATGATTGATGATTGATGATTGATGATTGATGATTGATGATTGATGATTGATGATTGATGATTGATGATTGATGATTGATGATTGATGATTGATGATTGATGATTGTGGATTGATGATTGGTGATTGATGATTGATGATTGATGATTGATGATTGATGATTGATGATTGATGATTGATGATTGATGATTGATGATTTATGATTGATGATTGATGATTGATGATTGATGATTGACGATTGATGATTAATGATTGATGATTGATGTTTGATGATTGATGATTGATGATTGATGATTGATGATTGATGAGTGATTTTGATGATTGATGATTGATGATTGATGATTGATGACTGATGATTGATGTTTGATGATTGATGACTGATGATTGATGATTGATGATTGATGATTGATGATTGATGATTGATGATTGATGATTGATGATTGATGATTGATGATTGATGATTGATGATTGATGATTGATGATTGATGATTGATGATTGATGATTGATGATTGATGATTGATGATTGATGATTGATGATAGATGATTGATGATTGATGATTTACGATTGATGATTTATGATTGATGATTGATTGTTGATGATTGACGATTGATGATTAATGATTGATGTTTGATGATTGATGATTGATGCTTTATGATTGATGATTGATGATTGATGATTGATGATTGATGATTGATGATTGATGATTTGTGATTGATGATTGATGATTGATGATTGATGATAGATGATTGATGATTGATGATTGATGATTGATGATTGATGATTGATGATTGATGATTGATGATTGATGATTGATGATTGATGATTGATGATTGATGATTGATGATTGATGATTGATGATTGATGATTGATGATTGATGATTGATGATTGATGATTGTGGATTGATGATTGGTGATTGATGATTGATGATTGATGATTGATGATTGATGATTGATGATTGATGATTGATGATTGATGATTGATGATTGATGATTGATGATTGATGATTGATGATTGATGATTGATGATTGATGATTGATGATTGATGATTGATAATTGATGATTGATGATTTATGATTGATGATTGATGATTGATTGTTGATGATTGACGATTGATGATTAATGATTGATGATTGACTATTGATGATTGATGATTGATGATTGATGATTGATGATTGATGATTGATGATTGATGATTGATGATTGATGATTGATGATTGATGTTTGATGATTGATGGTTGATGATTGATGGTTGCAAATTGATTATTGATGATTGATGGTTGAAGATTGATGATTGATGATTGATGATTGATGATTGATGCTTTATGATTGATTATTGCAAATTGATGATTGATGATTGATGGTTGAAGATTGATGATTGATGATTGATTATTGATGAGTGATGATTGATGATTGATGATTGATTGTTGATGATTGACGATTGATGATTGATGATTGATGATTGATGATTGATGTTTGATGATTGATGATTGATGATTGATGATTGATGATTGATGATTGATGATTGATGATTGATGATTGATGATTGATGATTGATGATTGATGATTGATGATTGATGATTGATGATTGATGATTGATGATTGATGATTGATGATTGGTGATTGATGATTGATGCTTGATAAGTGATGTTTGATAATTGATGATTGATGATTGATGATTGATGATTGATGATTGATGATTGATGATTGATGATTGATGATTGATGATTGATGATTGATGACTGATGATTGATGTTTGATGATTTATGACTGATGATTGATGATTGATGATTGATGATTGATGATTGATGATTGATGAATGATGATTGATGATTGATGACTGATGATTGATGATTGATGATTGATGATTGATGATTGATGATTGATGATTGATGATTGATGATTGATGATTGATGATTGATGATTGATGATTGATGATTGATGATTGATGATTGATGATTGATGATTGATGATTGATGATTGATGATTTATGATTGATGATTGATGATCGATTGTTGATGATTGACGATTGATGATTAATGATTGATGATTGATGTTTGATGATTGATGATTGATGATTGATGATTGATGATTGATGATTGATGATTGATGATTGATGATTGCTCATTGATGATTGATGATTGGTGATTGATGATTGATGATTGATGATTGATTGTTGATGATTGACGATTGATGATTAATGATTGATGATTGACTATTGATGATTGATGATTGATGATTGATGATTGATGATTGATGATTGATGATTGATGATTGATGATTGATGATTGATGATTGATGATTGATGATTGATGATTGATGATTGATGATTGATGATTGATGATTGATGATTGATGTTTGATGATTGATGGTTGATGATTGATGGTTGCAAATTGATTATTGATGATTGATGGTTGAAGATTGATGATTGATGATTGATGATTGATGATTGATGCTTTATGATTGATTATTGCAAATTGATGATTGATGATTGATGGTTGAAGATTGATGATTGATGATTGATTATTCATGAGTGATGATTGATGATTGATAATTGATTGTTGATGATTGACGATTGATGATTGATGATTGATGATTGATGATTGATAATTGATTGTTGATGATTGACGATTGATGATTGATGATTGATGATTGATGTTTGATGATTGATGATTGATGATTGATGATTGATGATTGATGATTGATGATTGATGATTGATGATTGCTCATTGATGATTGATGATTGGTGATTGATGATTGATGATTGATGATTGATTGTTGATGATTGACGATTGATGATTAATGATTGATGATTGACTATTGATGATTGATGATTGATGATTGATGATTGATGATTGATGATTGATGATTGATGATTGATGATTGATGATTGATGATTGATGATTGATGATTGATGATTGATGATTGATGATTGATGATTGATGATTGATGATTGATGATTGATAATTGATGATTGATGATTTATGATTGATGATTGATGATTGATTGTTGATGATTGACGATTGATGATTAATGATTGATGATTGACTATTGATGATTGATGATTGATGATTGATGATTGATGATTGATGATTGATGATTGATGATTGATGATTGATGATTGATGATTGATGTTTGATGATTGATGGTTGATGATTGATGGTTGCAAATTGATTATTGATGATTGATGGTTGAAGATTGATGATTGATGATTGATGATTGATGATTGATGCTTTATGATTGATTATTGCAAATTGATGATTGATGATTGATGGTTGAAGATTGATGATTGATGATTGATTATTGATGAGTGATGATTGATGATTGATGATTGATTGTTGATGATTGACGATTGATGATTGATGATTGATGATTGATGATTGATGTTTGATGATTGATGATTGATGATTGATGATTGATGATTGATGATTGATGATTGATGATTGATGATTGATGATTGATGATTGATGATTGATGATTGATGATTGATGATTGATGATTGATGATTGATGATTGATGATTGGTGATTGATGATTGATGCTTGATAAGTGATGTTTGATAATTGATGATTGATGATTGATGATTGATGATTGATGATTGATGATTGATGATTGATGATTGATGATTGATGACTGATGATTGATGTTTGATGATTTATGACTGATGATTGATGAGTGATTTTGATGATTGATGATTGATGATTGATGATTGATGACTGATGATTGAAGATTGAGGATTCATGATTGATGATTGATGATTGATGATTAATGATTGATGATTGATGATTGATGATCGATGATTGATGATTGATGATTGATGATTGATGATTGATGATTGATGATTGATGATTGATGATTGATGATTGATGATTGATGATTGATGATTGATGATTGATGATTGATGATTGATGATTGATGATTGATGATTGATGATTGATGATTGATGATTGATGATTGATGATTGATGATTGATGATTGATGATTGATGATTGATGATTGATGATTGATGATTGATGATTGATGATTGATGATTGATGATTGATGATTGATGATTGATGATTGATGATTGATGATTGATGATTGATGATTGATGATTGATGATTGATGATTGATGATTGATGATTGATAATTGATGATTGATGATTTATGATTGATGATTGATGATTGATTGTTGATGATTGACGATTGATGATTAATGATTGATGATTGACTATTGATGATTGATGATTGATGATTGATGATTGATGATTGATGATTGATGATTGATGATTGATGATTGATGATTGATGATTGATGATTGATGATTGATGATTGATGATTGATGTTTGATGATTGATGGTTGATGATTGATGGTTGCAAATTGATTATTGATGATTGATGGTTGAAGATTGATGATTGATGATTGATGATTGATGATTGATGCTTTATGATTGATTATTGCAAATTGATGATTGATGATTGATGGTTGAAGATTGATGATTGATGATTGATTATTGATGAGTGATGATTGATGATTGATGATTGATTGTTGATGATTGACGATTGATGATTGATGATTGATGATTGATAATTTATGATTGATGATTGATGATTGATGATTGATGATTGATGATTGATGATTGATGATTGATGATTGATGATTGATGATTGATGATTGATGATTGATGATTGATGATTGATGATTGATGATTGATGATTGATGATTGATGATTGATGATTGATGATTGATGATTGATGTTTGATGATTGATGGTTGATGATTGATGGTTGCAAATTGATTATTGATGATTGATGGTTGAAGATTGATGATTGATGATTGATGATTGATGATTGATGCTTTATGATTGATTATTGCAAATTGATGATTGATGATTGATGGTTGAAGATTGATGATTGATGATTGATTATTGATGAGTGATGATTGATGATTGATGATTGATTGTTGATGATTGACGATTGATGATTGATGATTGATGATTGATAATTTATGATTGATGATTGATGATTGATGATTGATGATTGATGATTGATGATTGATGATTGATGATTGATGATTGATGATTGATGATTGATGATTGGTGATTGATGATTGATGCTTGATGAGTGATGGTTGATAATTGATGATTGATGATTGATGATTGATGATTGATGATTGATGATTGATGATTGATGATTGATGATTGATGATTGATGACTGATGATTGATGTTTGATGATTTATGACTGATGATTGATGATTGATGATTGATGATTGATGATTGATGATTGATGATTGATGATTGATGAATGATGATTGATGATTGATGACTGATGATTGATGATTGATGATTGATGATTGATGATTGATGATTGATGATTGATGATTGATGATTGATGATTGATGATTGATGATTGATGATTGATGATTGATGATTGATGATTGATGATTGATGATTGATGATTGATGATTGATGATTGATGATTGATGATTGATGATTGATGATTGATGATTGATGATTGATGATTGATGATTGATGATTGATGATTGATGATTGATGATTGATGATTGATGATTGATGATTTATGATTGATGATTGATGATCGATTGTTGATGATTGACGATTGATGATTAATGATTGATGATTGATGTTTGATGATTGATGATTGATGATTGATGATTGATGATTGATGATTGATGATTGATGATTGGTCATTGATGATTGATGATTGGTGATTGATGATTGATGATTGATGATTGATGATTGTGGATTGATAACTAATGGTTGATGATTGATGATTGAGGATTCATGATTGATGATTGATGATTGATGATTAATGATTGATGATTGATGATTGATGATCGATGATTGATGATTGATGATTGATGATTGATGATTGATGATTGATGATTGATGATTGATGATTGATGATTGATGATTGATGATTGATGATTGATGATTGATGATTGATGATTGATGATTGATGATTGATGATTGATGATTGATGATTGATGATTGATGATTGATGATTGATGATTGATGATTGATGATTGATGATTGATGATTGATGATTGATGATTGATGATTGATGATTGATGATTGATGATTGATGATTGATGATTGACGCATGATGATTGATGGTTGATGATTGATGATTGATGGTTGTGGATTGACAAGTGACGATTGATGATTGATTATTGATGATTGATGATTGATGATTGATGATTGATGATTGATGATTGATGATTGATGATTGATGATTGATGCTTGATGATTGATGATTGATGATTGATGATTGATGATTGATGATTGATGATTGATGATTGATGATTGATGATTGATGATTGATGATTGATGATTGATGATTGATGATTGATGATTGATGATTGATGATTGATGATTGATGATTGATGATTGATGATTGATGATTGATGATTGATGATTGATGATTGATGATTGATGTTTGATTATTGATGATTGATGCTTGATGATTGATGGTTGATGATTGATGATTGATGATTGATGATTGATGATTGATTGTTGAAGATTGATGATTGATGATTGATGATTGATGATTGATGATTGATGATAAATGATTGATGCTTGATGATTGATGCATGCAAACTGATGTTTGATGATTGATGGTTGAAGATTGATGATTGATGATTGACGATTGATGATTGATGATTGATGATTGATGATTGATGATTGATGATTGATGATTCATGATTCATGATTGATGACTGATGATTGATGTTTGATGATTGATGATTGATGATTGATGATTGATGATTGATGATTGATGATTGATAATTGATGATTGATGATTGATGATTGATGATTGATGATTGATGATTGATGATTGATGATTGATGATTGATGATTGATGATTGATGCTTGATGAGTGATGGCTGATGATTGATGATTGATGATTGATGATTGATGATTGATGATTAATGATTCATGATTCATGATTGATGACTGATGATTGATGATTGATGATTGATGACTGATGATTGATGTTTGATGATTTATGATTGTTTTTTCATGGTTGATGATTGATGATTGATGATTGATAATTGATGATTGATGATTGATGATTGATGCTTGATGAGTGATGGTTGATAATTGATGATTGATGATTGCAAATTGATGATTGATGATTGGCGACTGACGATTGATGAGTGATGATTGATGATTGATAATTGATGATAGATGATTGATGCTCGCTGATTGATGATTGATGGTTTATTTTTGATGATTGATGATTGATGATTGATGATTGATAATTGATGATTGATGGTTGAAGATTGATGATTGATGATTGATGATTGATGATTGGAGATTGATGATTGATAACTGATGATTGATGATTGATGATTGACGATTGATGATTGATGATTGATGATTGATGATTGATGATTGATGATTGATGATTGATGATTGATGATTGATGATTGATGATTGATGATTGATGATTGATGATTGGTGATTAATGATTGATGATTGACGCTTGATGATTGATGGTTGATGATTGATGATTGATGGTTGTGGATTGATAAGTGATGATTTATTATTGATGATTGATGATTGATGATTGATGCTTGATGATTGATGGTTGATGATTGATGATTGCAAATTGATGATTGATGATTGATGGTTGAAGATTGATGATTGATGATTGATGATTAATGATTGATGATTGATGATTGATGATTGATGATTGATGATTGATGATTGATGATTGATGATTGATGATTGGTGATTGATGATTGATGACTGATGACTGATGATTGATGATTGATGATTGATGATTGATGATTGATGATTGCAAATTGATGATTGATGATTGGTGACTGACGATTGATGATTGATGATTGATAACTGTTGATTGATGATTGATGATCGCTTATTGATGATTGATTGTTGAAGATTGATGATTGATGATTGATGATTGATTATTGATGATTGATGATTGATGATTGATGATTGATGATTGATGATTGATGATTGATGATTGATGATTGATGATTGATGATTGATGATTAATGATTAATGATTGATGATTGATGATTGATGATTGATGATTGATGATTGATGATTGATGATTGATGATTGATGATTGATGATTGATGATTGATGACTGATGATTGATGATTGATGATTGATGATTGATGATTGACGCTTGATGATTGATGGTAGATGATTGATGTTTGATGGTTGTGGATTGATAAGTTATGATTGATGATTGATGATTGATGATTGATTATTGAAGATTGATGATTGATGATTGATGATTAATGCTTGAAGATTGATGGTTGATGATTGATGATTGCAAATTGATGATTGATGATTGATGATTGATGGATGATGATTGATGATTGATGATTGATGATTGATGATTGATGATTGATGATTGATGATTGATGATTGATGATTGATGATCGATGATTGATGATTGATGATTGATGATTGATGATTGATTATTTATGATTGATGATTGATAATTGATGATTAATGGTTGTGGATTGATTAGTGATGCTTGATGATTGATGATTGATGATTGATGATTGATGATTGATGATTGATGGTTAACGATTGATGATTGCAAATTGATGATTGATGAGTGACGGTTGAAGATTTATGATTGATGATTCATAATTGATGATTGATGATTGATGATTGCTGCTTGATGATTGATGGTTGATGATTGATGATTGCAAATTGATGATTGATGATTGATGGTTGAAGATTGATGATTGATGATTGATGATTGATGATTGATGATTGATGATTGATGCTTGATGATTGATGATTGCAAATTGATGATTGATAATTGATGATTGATGGTTGAAGATTGATGATTGATGATTGATGATTGATGATTGATGATTGATGATTGATGATTGATGATTGATGATTGATGATTGACGCTTGATGATTGATGGTTGATGATTGATGATTGATGGTTGTGGATTGACAAGTGATGATTGATGATTGATTATTGATGATTGATGATTGATGATTGATGATTGATGATTGATGATTGATAATTGATGATTGATGATTGATGATTGATGATTGATGATTGATGATTGATGCTTGATGATTGATGGTTGATGATTGATGATTGCACATTGATGATTGATGATTGATGGTTGAAGATTGATGATTGATGATTGATGATTGATGATTGATGATTGATGCTTGATGATTGATGATTGCAAATTGATGATTGATGATTGATGATTGATGGTTGAAGATTGATGATTGATGATTGATGATTGATGATTGATGATTGATGACTGATGAATCATGATTCATGATTGATGACTGATGATTGATGTTTGATGATTGATGATTGATGATTGATGATTGATGATTGTTGATTGATAATTGATGATTGATGATTGATGATTGATGATTGGTGATTGATGATTGATGATTGATGATTGATAATTGATGATTGATGATTGATGATTGATGATTCATGATTCATGATTGACGATTGATGATTGATGATTAAGGATTGATGATTGATGATTGATGATAGATGACTGATGACTGAAGATTGATGATTGATTATTGAAGATTGATGATTGATGATTAATGCTTGAAGATTGATGGTTGATGATTGATGATTGCAAATTGATGATTGATGATCGATGATTGATGATTGATGATTGATGCTTGATGATTGATGATTGCAAATTGATGATTGATGATTGATGGTTGAAGATTCATGATTGATGATTGATGATTGATGATTGATGATTGATGATTGATGATTGATGATTGATGATAGATGATTGATGATTGATGATTGATGATTGATGACTGATGATTGATGTGTGAAGATTTATGATCGATGCTTGATGAGTGATGGTTGATGATTGGTGATTGATGATTGCAAATGGATGATTGATAATTGGTGACTGACGATTGATGATTGATGATTGATGATTGATAACTGATGATTGATGATTGATGATTGATGATTGATGCTTGATGATTGATGATTGCAAATTGATGATTGATGATTGATGGTGGAAGATTGATGATTGATGATTGATGATTGATGATTGATGATTGATGATTGGTGATTAATGATTGATGATTGACGCTTGATGATTGATGGTTGATGATTGATGATTGATGGTTGTGGATTGACAACTGATGAGTTATTATTGATGATTGATGATTGATGATTGATGCTTGATGATTGATGGTTGATGATTGATGATTGCAAATTGATGATTGATGATTGATGGTTGAAGATTGATGATTGATGATTGATGATCGATTATTGATGATATCTAATTGATGATTGATGGTTGATGATTGATGATTGATGATTGTTGATCGCTCATTGATGATTGATTGTTGAAGATTGATGATTGATGATTGATGATTGATTATTGATGATTGATGATTGATGATTGATGATTGATGATTGATGATTGATGATTGATGATTGATGATTGATGATTGATGATTGATGATTAATGATTAATGATTGATGATTGATGATTGATGATTGATGATTGATGAGTGATGATTGATGATTGATGATTGATGATTGATGATTGATGATATCTAATTGATGATTGATTATTGATGATTGATGATTGATGATTGATGATTGATGATTGGTGATTGATGATTGATGATTGATGATTAATGATTAATGATTGATGATTGATGATTGATGATTGATGATTGATGATTGATGATTGATGATTGATGATTGATGATTGATGATTGATGATTGATGATTGATGATTGATGATTGATGATTGATGATTGATGATTGATGATTGATGATTGATGATTGATGATTGATGACTGATGATTGATGATTGATGATTGATGATTGACGCTTGATGATTGATGGTTGATGATTGATGTTTGATGGTTGTGGATTGATAAGTTATGATTGATGATTGATGATTGATGATTGATTATTGAAGATTGATGATTGATGATTAATGCTTGAAGATTGATGGTTGATGATTGATGATTGCAAATTGATGATTGATGATCGATGATTGATGATTGATGATTGATGATTCATGATTGATGATTGATGATTGATTATTGATGATTGATGATTGATAATTGATGATTAATGGTTGTGGATTGATTAGTGATGCTTGATGATTGATGATTGATGATTGATGATTGATGGTTAACGATTGATGATTGCAAATTGATGATTGATGAGTGACGGTTGAAGATTGATGATTGATGATTCATAATTGATGATTGATGATTGATGATTGATGCTTGATGATTGATGGTTGATGATTGATGATTGCAAATTGATGATTGATGATTGATGGTTGAAGATTGATGATTGATGATTGATGATTGATGATTGATGATTGATGCTTGATGATTGATGATTGCAAATTGATGATTGATGATTGATGATTGATGGCTGAAGATTAATGATTGATGATTGATGATTGATGATTGATGATTGATGATTGATGATTGATGATTGATGATTGATGATTGACGCTTGATGATTGATGGTTGATGATTGATGATTGATGGTTGGGGATTGATGATTGATGATTGATGATTGATTATTGATGATTGATGATTGATGATTGATGATTGGTGATCGATGATTGATGATTGATGATTGATGATTGATAATTGATGATTGATGATTGATGATTGATGATTGATGATTGATGATTGATGATTGATGATTGATGATTGATGCTTGATGATTGATGGTTGATGATTGATGATTGCAAATTGATGATTGATGATTGCAAATTGATGATTGATGATTGATGGTTGAAGATTGATGATTGATGATTGATGATTGATGATTGATGCTCGATGATTGATGATTGATGATTGATGGTTGATGATTGATGATTGATGATTGATGATTGATGATTGATGATTGATGATTGATGATTGATGAATCATGATTCATGATTGATGACTGATGATTGATGTTTGATGATTGATGATTGATGATTGATGATTGATGATTGATGATTGATGATTGATAATTGATGATTGATGATTGATGATTGATGATTGATGATTGATGATTGATGATTGATGATTGATGATTGATGATTGATGATTGATGATTGATAATTGATGATTGATGATTGATGATTGATGATTCATGATTCATGATTGACGATTGATGATTGATGATTAAGGATTGATGATTGATGATTGATGATAGATGACTGATGACTGATGATTGATGATTGATGATTGATGATTGATGATTGATGATTGATGATTGATGATTGATGATTGATGATTGATGATTGATGATTGATGATTGATGATTGATGATTGATGATTGATGATTGATGATTGATGATTGATGATTGATGATTGATGATTGATGATTGATGATTGATGATTGATGATTGATGATTGATGATTGATGATTGATGATTGATGATTGATGCTTGATGATTGATGATTGCAAATTGATGATTGATGATTGATGGTTGAAGATTCATGATTGATGATTGATGATTGATGATTGATGATTGATGACTGATGATTGATGTGTGATGATTTATGATCGATGCTTGATGAGTGATGGTTGATGATTGGTGATTGATGATTGCAAATTGATGATTGATGATTGGTGACTGACGATTGATGATTGATGATTGATGATTGATAACAGTTGATTGATGATTGATGATTGATGATTGATGATTGATGATTGATGATTGATGATTGACGCTTGATGATTGATGGTTGATGATTGATGATTGATGGTTGTGTATTGACAAGTGATGATTGATGATTGATGATTGATTATTGATTATTGATGATTGATGATTGATTATTGATGATTGATGATTGATGATTGATGATTGATGATTGATAATTGATGATTGATGATTGATGATTGATGATTGATGATTGATGATTGATGATTGATGCTTGATGATTGATGGTTGATGATTGATGATTGCAAATTGATGATTGATGATTGATGGTTGAAGATTGATGATTGATGATTGATGATGGATGATTGATGATTGATGCTTGATGATTGATGATTGCAAATTGATGATTGATGATTGATGATTGATGGTTGAAGATTGATGATTGATGATTGATGATTGATGATTGATGATTGATGACTGATGAATCATGATTCATGATTGATGACTGATGATTGATGTTTGATGATTGATGATTGATGATTGATGATTGATGATTGATGATTGTTGATTGATAATTGATGATTGATGATTGATGATTGATGATTGATGATTGATAATTGATGATTGATGATTGATGATTGATGATTCATGATTCATGATTGACGATTGATGATTGATGATTAAGGATTGATGATTGATGATTGATGATAGATGACTGATGACTGAAGATTGATGATTGATGATTGATGATTGATGATTGATGATTGATGATTGATGATTGATGATTGATGATTGATGATTGATGATTGATGATTGATGATTGATGATTGATGCTTGATGATTGATGATTGCAAATTGATGATTGATGATTGATGGTTGAAGATTCATGATTGATGATTGATGATTGATGATTGATGATAGATGATTGATGATTGATGATTGATGATTGATGACTGATGATTGATGTGTGATGATTTATGATCGATGCTTGATGAGTGATGGTTGATGATTGGTGATTGATGATTGCAAATTGATGATTGATAATTGGTGACTGACGATTGATGATTGATGATTGATGATTGATAACTGATGATTGATAATTGATGATTGATGATTGATGATTGATGATTGATGCTTGATGATTGATGATTGCAAATTGATGATTGATGATTGATGGTGGAAGATTGATGATTGATGATTGATGATTGATGATTGATGATTGATGATTGGTGATTAATGATTGATGATTGACGCATGATGATTGATGGTTGATGATTGATGATTGATGGTTGTGGATTGACAAGTGATGATTTATTATTGATGATTGATGATTGATGATTGATGCTTGATGATTGATGGTTGATGATTGATGATTGCAAATTGATGATTGATGATTGATGGTTGAAGATTGATGATTGATGATTGATGATTGATGAGTGATTATTGATGATATCTAATTGATGATTGATGATTGATGATTGATGATTGATGATTGATGATGGATGATTGATGATTGATGATTGATGATCGGTGATTGATGATTGATGACTGATGATTGATGATTGATGATTGATGGTTGATGATTGATGATTGATGATTGATAACTGATGATTGATGATCGCTCATTGATGATTGATTGTTGAAGATTGATGATTGATGATTGATGATTGATTATTGATGATTGATGATTGATGATTGATGATTGATGATTGATGATTGATGATTGATGATTGATGATTGATTATTGATGATTAATGATTAATGATTGATGATTGATGATTGATGATTGATGATTGATGATTGATGATTGATGATTGATGATTGATGATTGATGATTGATGATTGATGATTGATGATTGATGATTGATGATTGATGATTGATGATTGATGATTGATGATTGATGATTGATGATTGATGACTGATGATTGATGATTGATGATTGATGATTGACGCTTGATGATTGATGGTTGATGATTGATGTTTGATGGTTGTGGATTGATAAGTTATGATTGATGATTGATGATTGATGATTGATTATTGAAGATTGATGATTGATGATTGATGATTAATGCTTGAAGATTGATGGTTGATGATTGATGATTGCAAATTGATGATTGATGATTGATGGATGATGATTGATGATTAAGGATTGATGATTGATGATTGATGATAGATGACTGATGACTGATGATTGATGATTGATGATTGATGATTGATGATTGATGATTGATGATTGATGATTGATGATTGATGATTGATGATTGATGATTGATGATTGATGATTGATGATTGATGATTGATGATTGATGATTGATGATTGATGATTGATGATTGATGATTGATGATTGATGATTGATGATTGATGATTGATTATTGATGATTGATGATTGATGATTGATGCTTGATGATTGATGATTGCAAATTGATGATTGATGATTGATGGTTGAAGATTCATGATTGATGATTGATGATTGATGATTGATGATTGATGATTGATGATTGATGATAGATGATTGATGATTGATGATTGATGATTGATGATTGATGATTGATGGCTGATGATTGATGTGTGATGATTTATGATCGATGCTTGATGAGTGATGGTTGATGATTGGTGATTGATGATAGATGATTGATGATTGATGATTGATGATTGATGATTGATGATTGATGGCTGATGATTGATGTGTGATGATTTATGATCGATGCTTGATGAGTGATGGTTGATGATTGGTGATTGATGATTGCAAATTGATGATTGATGATTGGTGACTGACGATTGATGATTGATGATTGATGATTGATAACAGATGATTGATGATTGATGCTTGATGATTGCAAATTGATGATTGATGATTGATGGTGGAAGATTGATGATTGATGATTGATGATTGATGATTGATGATTGATGATTGATGATTGATGATTGATGATTGATGACTGATGATTGATGTTTGATGATTTATGATTGATTATTCATGATTGATTATTGATGATTGATGATTGATAATTGATGAATTGATGATTGATGCTTGATGAGTGATGGTTGATGATTGATGATTGCAAATTGTTGATTGATGAGTGGTGACTGACGATTGATGATTGATGATTGATGATTGATATTTGATGATGGATGTTTGATGATCGCTGATTGATGATTGATGATTAATGGTTGAAGATTGATGATTGATGATTGATGATTGATGAGTGATGATTGATGATTGATGATTGATGATTGATGATTGATGATTGATGATTGATGATTGATGATCGCTGATTGAAAATTGAAGATTGATGGTTGAAGATTGATGATTGATGATTGATGAGTGATGATTGATGATTGATGATTGATGATTGATGATTGATGATTGATGATTGATGATTGATGATTGATGATTGATGCTTGATGATTGATGATTGATGATTGATGATTGATGATTGATGATTGATGATTGATGATTGATGATTGATGATTGATGATTGATGATTGATGATTGATGATTGATGGTTGATGATTGATGATTGATGATTGATGATTGATGATTGTGGATTGATAATTAATGGTTGATGATTGATGATTGAGGTTTCATGATTGATGATTGATGATTGATGATTGATGATTGATGATTGATGATTGATGATTGATGATTGATGGTTGATGATTGATGATTGATGATTGATGATTGATGATTGATGATTGGTGATTGATGATGGATAATTGATGATTGATGATTGATGATTGGTGCTTGATGATTGATGATTGATGATTCATGATTGATGATTGATGATTGATGATTGATGATTGATGATTGATGATTGTGGATTGATTATTGATGATTGATGATTGATGGTTGATGATTGATGATTGATGATTGATGATTGATGATTGTGGATTGATAATTAATGGTTGATGATTGATGATTGAGGTTTCATGATTGATGATTGATGATTGATGATTGATGATTGATGATTGATGATTGATGATTGATGATGGATAATTGATGATTGATGATTGATGATTGATGATTGATGATTGATGATTGATGATTGATGATTGATGATTGATGATTGATGATTGATGATTGATGATTGATGATTGATGATTGATGATTGATGATTGATGATTGATGATTGATGATTGATGATTGATGATTGATGATTGATGATTGATGATTGATGATTGATGATTGATGATTGATGATTGATGATTGATGATTGATGATTGATGATTGATGATTGATGATGATGATTGATGATTGATGGTTGATGATTGATGATTGATGATTGATGATTGATGATTGTGGATTGATAATTAATGGTTGATGATTGATGATTGAGGTTTCATGATTGATGATTGATGATTGATGATTGATGATTGATGATTGATGATTGATGATTGATGATTGATGATTGATGATTGATGGTTGATGATTGATGATTGATGATTGATGATTGATGATTGATGATTGGTGATTGATGATGGATAATTGATGATTGATGATTGATGATTGGTGATTGATGATTGATGATTGATGATTGATGATTGATGATTGATGATTGATGATTGATGATTGATGATTGATGAATAATGATTGATGATTGATGATTGATGATTGATAATTGATGATTGATGTTTGATGATTGATGATTGATGATTGACGCTTGATGATTGATGGTTGATGATTGATGATTGATGGTTGTGGATCGACAAGTGATGATTGTTGATTGATTATTGATGATTGATGATTGATGATAGCTGATTGAATTTTGAAGATTGATGGTTGAAGATTGATGATTGATGATTGATGAGTGAAAATTGATGATTGATGATTGATGATTGATGATTGATGATTGATGATTGATGATTGATGATTGATGATTGATGATTGATGATTGATGATTGATGATTGATGATTGATGATTCATGATTGATGATTGATGATTGATGATTGATGATTGATGATTGATGATTGTGGATTGATAATTAATGGTTGATGATTGATGATTGAGGATTCATGATTGATGATTGATGATTGATGATTGATGATTGATGATTGATGATTGATGATTGATGATTGATGATTGATGATTGATGATTGATGATTGATGACTGATGGTTGATGATTGATGATTGATGATTGATGATTGATGATTGGTGATTGATGATGGATAATTGACGATTGATGATTGATGATTGATGATTGATGATTGATGATTGAGGATTGATGATTGTAGATAAATGATTGATGATTGATGATTGATGATTGATAATTGACGATTGATGATTGATGATTGATGATTGATGATTGTGGATTGATAATTAATGGTTGATGATTGATGATTGAGGATTGATGATTGATGATTGATGATTGATGATTGATGATTAATGATTGTTGATTCATGATTCATGATTGATGATTGATGATTGATGATTGATGATTGATGATTGATGATAGGTGATTGATGATTGATGATTGATGATTGATGGTTGGTGATTGATGATTGATAATTTATCATTGATGATTGATGATTGATGATTGATGATTGAGGATTGATGATTGATGATTGATGATTGATGATTGATGATTGATGATTGATGATTGATGATTGATGATTGATGATTGATGATTGATGATTGATGATTGATGATTGATGATTGATGATTGATGATTGATGATTGATGATTGATGATTGATGATTGATGATTGATGATTGATGATTGATGATTGATGATTGCTGATTGATGATTGATGATTGATGATTGATGATTGATGATTGATGATTGATGATTGATGATTGATGATTGATGATTGATGATTGATGATTGATGGTTGATGATTGATGATTGATGATTGATGATTGATGATTGATGATTGATGAATAATGATTGATGATTGATAATTGATGATTGATGATTGATGATTGATGATTGATGATTGATGATTGATGA
This sequence comes from Stratiomys singularior, assembly GCA_954870665.1. Classification (NCBI taxonomy): domain Eukaryota; kingdom Metazoa; phylum Arthropoda; class Insecta; order Diptera; family Stratiomyidae; genus Stratiomys; species Stratiomys singularior. Next base: position 60,690 of record CATOZT010000287.1, read on the forward strand.
TTGATGATTGACGCTTGATGATTGATGGTTGATGATTGATGATTGATGGTTGTGGATTGACAAGTGATGATTGATGATTGATTATTGATGATTGATGATTGGTGATTGATGATTGATGATTGATGATTGATGATTGATGATTGATGATTGATGATTGATGATTGATGATTGATGATTGATGATTGATGATTGATGCATGATGATTGATGGTTGATGATTGATGATTGATGATTGATGATTAATGATTGATGATTGATGATTGATGATTGATGATTGATGATTGAAGATTGATGATTGATAACTGATGATTGATGATTGATGCTTGATGATTGATGATTGCAAATTGATGATTTATGATTGATGATTGATGATTGATGATTGATGATTGATGATTGATGATTGATGATTGATGATTGATGTTTGATGATTGTGGATTGATAATTAATGGTTGATGATTGATGATTGAGGATTCATGATTGATGATAGGTGATTCATGATTGATGATTGATGATTAATGATTGATGATTGATGATTGATGATTGATGATTGATGATTGATGATTGATGATTGATGATTGATGATTGATGATTGTGGATTGATAATTAATGGTTGATGATTGATGATTGAGGATTGATGATTGATGACTGATGATTGATGATTGATGATTGATGATTAATGATTGTTGATTCATGATTCATGATTGATGATTGATGATTGATGATTGATGATTGATGATTGATGATTGATGATAGGTGATTGATGATTGATGATTGATGGTCGGTGATTGATGATTGATAATTTATCATTGATGATTGATGATTGATGATTGATGATTGATGATTGATGATTGATGATTGATGATTGTGATTGATGATTGATGATTGATGATTGATGATTGTGGATTGATAATTAATGGTTGATGATTGATGATTAAGGATTCATGATTGATGATTGATGATTATTGATTGATGATTGATGATTGATGATTGATGATTGATGATTGATGATTGATGATTGATGATTGATGGTTGATGATTGATGATTGATGATTGATGATTGATGATTGGTGATTGATGATGGATAATTGATGATTGATGATTGATGATTGATGATTGAGGATTGATGATTGTAGATAAATGATTGATGATTGATGATTGATGATTGATAATTGACGATTGATGATTGATGATTGATGATTGATGATTGATGATTAATGATTGTTGATTCATGATTCATGATTGATGATTGATGATTGATGATTGATGATAGGTGATTGATGATTGATGATTGATGATTGATGGTTGGTGATTGATGATTGATAATTTATCATTGATGATTGATGATTGATGATTGATGATTTATGATTGATGATTGATGATTGATGATTGAGGATTGATAATTGATGATTGATGATTGATGATTGATGATTGATGATTGATGATTGATGATTGATGATTGATGATTGATGATTGATGATTGATTATTGATGATTGATGATTGCTAATTGATGATTGATGATTGATGATTGATGATTGATGATTGATGATTGATGATTGATGATTGATGATTGATGATTGATGATTGATGATTGATGATTGATGAATAATGATTGATGATTGATAATTGATGATTGATGATTGATGATTGATGATTGATGATTGATGATTGATGATTGATGATTGATGATTGATGATTGATGATTGATGATTGACGCTTGATGATTGATGGTTGATGATTGATGATTGATGGTTGTGGATTGACAAGTGGTGATTGATGATTGATTATTGATAATTGATGATTGATGATTGATGATTGATGATTGATGATTGATGATTGATGATTGATGCTTGATGATTGTTGGTTGATGATTGATGATTGATGATTGATGATTAATGATTGATGATTGATGATTGATGATTGATGATTGATGGTTGTGGATTGACAAGTGATGATTGATGATTGATTATTGATGATTGATGATTGATGATTGATGATTGATGATTGATGATTGATGATTGATGATTGATGATTGATGATTGATGATTGATGATTGATGATTGATGATTGATGGTTGATGATTGATGATTGATGATTGATGATTGGTGATTGATGATGGATAATTGATGATTGATGATTGATGATTGATGATTGAGGATTGATGATTGTAGATAAATGATTGATGATTGATGATTGATGATTGATGATTGATGATTGATAATTGACGATTGATGATTGATGATTGATGATTGATGATTGATGATTAATGATTGTTGATTCATGATTCATGATTGATGATTGATGATTGATGATTGATGATAGGTGATTGATGATTGATGATTGATGATTGATGGTTGGTGATTGATGATTGATAATTTATCATTGATGATTGATGATTGATGATTTATGATTGATGATTGATGATTGATGATTGAGGATTGATAATTGATGATTGATGATTGATGATTGATGATTGATGATTGATGATTGATGATTGATGATTGATGATTGATGATTGATGATTGCTAATTGATGATTGATGATTGATGATTGATGATTGATGATTGATGATTGATGATTGATGATTGATGATTGATGATTGATGATTGATGATTGATGATTGATGATTGATGATTGATGATTGATGATTGATGATTGATGATTGATGAATAATGATTGATGATTGATAATTGATGATTGATGATTGATGATTGATGATTGATGATTGATGATTGATGATTGATGATTGACGCTTGATGATTGATGGTTGATGATTGATGATTGATGGTTGTGGATTGACAAGTGATGATTGATGATTGATTATTGATGATTGATGATTGATGATTGATGATTGATGATTGATGATTGATGATTGATGATTGATGATTGATGATTGATGATTGATGCTTGATGCTTGATGATTGTTGGTTGATGATTGATGATTGATGATTGATGATTGATGATTAATGATTGATGATTGATGATTGATGATTGATGACTGAAGATTGATGATTGATAACTGATGATTGATGATTGATGCTTGATGATTGATGATTGCAAATTGATGATTGATGATTGATGATTGATGATTGATGATTGATGATTGATGATTGATGATTGATGATTGATGATTGATGATTGATGATTGATGATTGTGGATTGTGGATTGATAATTAATGGTTGATGATTGATGATTGAGGATTGATGATTGATGACTGATGATTGATGATTGATGATTGATGATTGATGATTGATGATTGATGATTGATGATTGATGATTGATGATTGATGATTGTGGATTGATAATTAATGGTTGATGATTGATGATTGAGGATTGATGATTGATGACTGATGATTGATGATTGATGATTGATGATTAATGATTGTTGATTCATGATGCATGATTGATGATTGATGATTGATGATTGATGATTGATGATTGATGATAGGTGATTGATGATTGATGATTGCTGATTGATGGTTGGTGATTGATGATTGATAATTTATCATTGATGATTGATGATTGATGATTGGTGATTGATGATTGAGGATTGATGATTGATGATTGTTGATTCATGATTCATGATTGATGATTGATGATTGATGATTGATGATTGATGATTGATGATTGATGATTGATGATTGATGATAGGTGATTGATGATTGATGATTGCTGATTGATGGATGGTGATTGATGATTGATAATTTATCATTGATGATTGATGATTGATGATTTATGATTGATGATTGATGATTGATGATTGATGATTGAGGATTGATAATTGATGATTGATGATTGATGATTGATGATTGATGATTGATGATTGATTATTGATGATTGTTGATTGATGATTGATGATTGATGATTGATGATTGATGATTGATGATTGATGATAGATGATTGATGATTGATGATTGATGATTGATGATTGATGATTGATGATTGATGATTGATGATTGATGATTGATGATTGATGATTGATGAATAATGATTGATGATTGATAATTGATGATTGATGATTGATGATTGATGATTGATGATTGATGATTGACGCTTGATGATTGATGGTTGATGATTGATGATTGATGGTTGTGGATTGACAAGTGATGATTGATGATTGATTATTGATGATTGATGATTGATGATTGATGATTGATGATTGATGATTGATGATTGATGATTGATGATTGATGATTGATGCTTGATGATTGATGGTTGATGATTGATGATTGATGATTGATGATTAATGATTGATGATTGATGATTGATGATTGATGATTGAAGATTGATGATTGATAACTGATGATTGATGATTGATGCTTGATGATTGATGATTGCAAATTGATGATTGATGATTGATGATTGATGATTGATGATTGATGATTGATGATTGATGATTGATGATTGATGAT